>PVHP010002379.1:0-90736 GCA_004024765.1 Zapus hudsonius
CTCTCTCTCTCTCTCTCTCTCTCTCTCTCTCTCTCTCTCTCTCTCTCTCTCTCTCTCTCTCTCATCTTTCTCTCTTTGTCTCTCTCTGCTTGCAAATATATAACAATATTTTTTAAAAAGTAATGTGAAAATTCAGACCACTTCAGAATAAATTATTCTGTCCTGATGTTGCAGTGACCAAAGGTGACTATCATTCCTTTGGTCCGGCACATGCGGGCCAGCCTGCCCATAGCCTGCAGATCCTCTGTCCTAAGCTCTTTCGGCCACCTCTGCTTCTGCACACAGCCAGGTCTCGGCTTCCCCTGCCCTTTTCTGTCTGCCAGAAGGCTTCTCTGAAAAATGTTCCCAGAGGCCTCCTTCCTAACCAGCCAGTTACCCTCTCATCGCCCTCAAAGACCACCGCCCTGCCTATGCTTCCCAGTCATCTACTGTGATCACTGCCACCAAACGGAGTCGTTTTCAGTCACGTTTCCAACAGCTACAGTGACCTCTCTAGACTGTGATCATTAATGCTTGAGTTACGATCAGTCCCCCATGGCATCCAGGGTTTGAGAAACCCTTTCCTGGTCTAAGTGTGGTAGAAAGGAAACTACCAGAACAGGATGGTGGAACTTGGGTCATGGGGTTGGAGCCTCCAAGTTGACTCGCTGCCCTTGGTTTTCAGAAACGTTCTTCATCGTGGGATCCGTGGTGTTCTCGGTCATTATCTTCATCGTCATCGTGGCCGTCTCCGTCTACAAGTGCAGGCTGGCCAGAGCCAGGCAGACCGGGAAGGAGAGCTCCTTGCTGAACGTGGCCTAGAAAAAGGAAGTTTTTGCTGCTCACTACTATATATGCTGCACGGCCCAGGACCAAGAGCTCTGAAGAGAAGGAGCTGCAGAAAGCCCCTCACCCAGCACACTGGTTCTGACACGGGCATTAGTCACTTGGGAGTGGTACGAGTTAGTTAACACTATGGCACCCTTTGCACACACACCACACACACTCAAGACACCAGGACTCAAGCCAAACCAATGAGCAGATTTCTTCAGATATCCGGGATGGACATGGGAGAGCCTTTGAGAGGCTCTAGGGCAATAAATGGGAAGTGGGTGGACTTTTCTAAGAGACACTAGCTCTCAGCAACATGGTGTTTAGTTTGGGGTTTGGTTTGGTTTCAGTCAGCAAACTTTTCTGTTAATGAGTTAAATGCAGGTTTTTGTTTGGAGAGCCTTCCTGACACGCATTAGAGTGTAGCACTTTAACTGACGTAAGTGGTGAGGATAAGAAGTTTGAGAGCTAACTATATTTTTATAAGACTACAAAGAAACTGCATAGACTTTATATTTGAAGGTACTTAAGAGCTGGTTAATATTGTATATATTTATATAATTTTTAAAGGTTTTATATATGGGATTTTTTTATTTATAGAGGTTCTATTTGTATATAGAGATAACTTATTTAATATACTTTTATATAAATAAAGGTGGATGGGAATTGTGACTGTTGTATTTCTATCTTCCATGTCTTATTAATAATTTGGTGTTTACACTACTCAGCTTTGCTGAAGTAACCCATGACCCTAAAAGAAAATCTCAGTAGCTTTTAACACCATATCTCAAGTTTTCACTTTTGGTAGCTCTAGGCTGGCTGTAGCCTCTGTCTACCCAAAACAACAGAGAATTTGCTGTTTAGACCAGGACAGAGAGGAAAAAACAAACAAATAGGAGAAACAAGCAGCTACAGCTTCAAAGTTTAAGCAACTTCTTTATTTGCACATTGTGTGTGTGTGTGTGTGTGTGTGTGTGTGTGTGTGTGTTGTGTATGGGCCTCTTACCACTGCACATGAACTTTTTTGTGTTCAGCTCATGTGGGTGGCTTGAGAATTGAACTCAGGCCTCCAGGCTTTGCAACCAAGAGCCTTTAATAACCACTAAGCTATCTTCCCAGCCCCCCAAACCACTTCTGAAAACCTTCTGCTCATTCCAGTCCCTGTCACTTCTGATCATATGCCCAAGCAAGTCATATGACCAAGCCTGACAATACTTTTCCTACTGGGAAGTACCACGAGTCCCATGGGCAAAGGGCAGGGATGTAGTCCTACAGAAAAGGGCGAAGATAATGCAACGTAGTGCAGACTCAGATATCTTCCCATGGGCATTAGTTGGAGTTGTTGATGAAGGATAAAATGGAGAAAGTTTTTTGTATTATTACATGAAAAAGATGCAAGAATAAAAAAATAATGGGGTTGGTGAGATGGCTCAGTAGTTAAGGCACTTGCCTGCAAAGCCTAATGACCTGGGATCAATTTCCCAGTACCCACATAAAGCCAGATGCACAAAATGATGCATGAATTTGGAGTTCGGGTGCAGTGGCTAGAGGCCTGGTGCACCCATTCTCTCCACCTCTTTCTCCTTGAAAATAAATAATTTTTGAAAAATAATGATGGAGAGGTCTGGAGAGTTGGTTCAGTGGTTAAAGGTACTTGCTTCCAAAGCCTAACTGCTTAGGTTGAATTCCCCAGAACCCACACAAAGCCAGATGCACAAAGTGGCTCATACATCTGGAGTTTGTGTGAAGTGGCATGAGGCCCTGGCATGTCCATTTTCTCACTCTTATCTCTCTTTCTCTTTCTCTCTCTGACTGCAAATAATTAAAATATTGTTGTAACTGGAGAGGTAGGTAGAATGAGGTTTCCAGATTGAGGCTCTTGTGGGTAAGGACTGGGTCTAGCTCTTGGACTTGGACTAAGACCTTCCCTCCTTCTAGCAGAGAGGATGAATAGTTCTCCATTCAGGTGAGCTCCGCCCTCACCTGCAGAGAAAGAAGATGCCACCGGGATGAAGATGTGCTTCTTGCCACTTAGCTGCACCCTAAAACTCTGGAAGGCTGGGCTTCGTCATGTAGGAAAACCATCCGGATGGCACGTGGACCTGGAAGCCGCCCCACAGACACCAGATAGGCATTACAATGAGCCAGGACTCAGCTGCTGACGAACTTCCATTTCGTTCCTTTGCACCAAAGGACCCTAAGCATTTGTCACCTCCAAACATGAAATACGTGGTGTGACATCACATCCTCAGGAAGAAGGAGCAAAATAAAACTTAGATGTCCCCATAAAAATTGCAGCCTGATGCTGGGGGTGGAGCATGCCTTGAATCCCAGCACTCAGGAGGCAGAGGCAGGAGGATCGTTGTGAGTTCAAGGCCACCCTGAGACTACAGAGTGAATTCCAGGTCAGCCTGGACTAGAGCGAGACCCTACCTTGGAGAAAAAAAAAATTGCAGCCTGAAAGGGGATGTGGGGGTGGGGAGTGGTTTGGAAGAAATTGAGAAAAACGGGTCAGTGCCTCAATGACTTGGTTTGTCTGTTGTGGGAGAGGACAAGGAGGCGTACATGTCCCCAGAGTCCACAAAAGAGGAGCCAGGACAGTTCCTGCTCACATGGGCTTGAGGGGACCAAGAGTTCAGGGTACCACGTGGGGGCAGAGCTGGTGTCTGACCAGGCCTTTCCTGGCCACGAATAATTACAGCATTATGTAATCCTTCAGCTTCAGAATCTGAGGAATCTCAAGTATCCCACTGAAGAAAATCTGAGCAGGCTGAAAGCAGGTCTGGGTAACTAACAGGTATCTAACCGGTGTCGGGAGAGGAGCTCGTCACAGACTGGAACCTGAACCTGGCAAATGTCAAGTGTTCTGCACGAAGCCACACCCCTCCTGGTCACTGACACTAAGCAGCTGGGGCCCTGGGTTCTGAGCTCTGCAGCCTGGACCGTCCAGTGATCCAGACACTCCTGCCCTCTAGTGGCCCAGCTGAGCTGCATGGCTCAGTCGACTGCAGAAAGCTATTAGGAAAATGAAATGCTTTTAAGAGAGATTTTTCCATCTTAAATTACTAAAGTTGCTTCACATAAGAGAAACGAATGTTCACAAAATCCACGGATATTTTGGTTACAGCTGATGGTCTATACTCTTAAGTACCTGTCGTTTTAACTTTTTTTGACCATCTTCACACATGTAATCTATTTGGATCAAACCTGGGTCTTTTACCTTCTCTGGTCCTCCCTCCCCAGCCCCCTTCAACCGAAGCCACTTTCTTCCATCTAGTTTCTTCTCTACTCTGATACCTCTTCCCCCTGCTGTGTTTTCTTCCCACATCTGTGACGGAATGCTGATGGGCCCACGACTGTACAGGTCTCCCATTGATGCAATGGCCATGTCTTGTCCAGAAAACAGCATTCCACACACTCTCCCTAGCCTCCGAGTCTTCCATTCTTTCCATCTTCCTTTGCAATGTAATTCTCTCTATCTGTCGATTTCATTCTCACACGACCTCTATACTTGTTCCAGGACAGGTGTATTGAATGGATGCTCTTCTTCTCCTGTGTTGCCTGGGGTCATAAAAACGGTGCTCATTAAGGGGCTTTTAGGGAACAACTGCCTCCTTGCCCCCCAGCACCTGTTTCTCATTGGATCCAGGAGACCCTTGCTTTGCAAATATTTCAGTTCTTCCTTGTGGAAGACGTTGGTCTAGGAGTGAGCACGTGACCTGCACAAGTCCAAGGATAGTGAACATAATGTAACTAATTTGTTGTTTTTTTTTCGAGGTAGGGTCTCACTCTAGCTCAGGCTGACCTGGAACTCACTCTGTAGTTCCAGGCTGGCCTCGAACTCACAGCCATCCTCTGCCTCCTGAGTTCTGGGATTAAAGGTGTGCGCTATCACGCCCAACTTCAACTAATTTTTTAAGCAAACTTCAGCCAGGTTTTTGTTACCTTTAGCTAAAAGCCTCAAAACTAATGCTATATAAACGTTGGCCATAAAGGATAAAGAAAGAAGGTGCCTATACCGAAGACTTGAGATGTAAAACAGCTTGTAATATAAAATACTCATTTAATTTATTTTTATTTCTCAACTACCTAATGATTTGCCCTGAAAATTTCCCCTTTCTGACACTGTAAGTTTCTCCATTACTTAATTATTCCTATCAAAATGTAGACATACCATTTTTAGCTTTTAAAAAAAACCAAGCCTTTGGAGTCCTGGAGATGGTCCTTAGTAAAGCGCTCACCACACATCGCATTGCTTGAGTCCAGATCCTAGCGCACCTGAGACCCAGACAGGAGGAGTCCTGGGGCTTGTCTGGCCTGGAGGTTGAGCTCTGGATTCAGTGAGAGACCCTGTCTCAAAACTTAAGGGAGAGAGATTAGGGAAGCTACCCGACATCAACCTCTGGCCTCCACGTGCATGCGCACATACACGCATGTATTCCCACTCACATACAGGCATCTAGTCACACATTCCTGGGCTGGAGAGATGGTTCTGGGATTAGGTCTGCTTCTTAAATAAGCATGAGGGCCACTTAGGGCCTGAGACCAACGGAGTTTGAATCTCCAGCACATATGTTCAACAACTGAATGTGACCATGTGCACCTGTAACCACAGTCCCATGGGGCAGCGGGAGCTCAGGAGGAATTGCAGGAGCGCCAGCATCAGCAAGAGATCCCGGCTCAACCATGAACGGGGAGGAGAGCGAGCGAGCAGGATGCCAGATGCCACAGGATCTACCACAGGCGAGAGCCCAGGGCGCCTCGAGGCCACATACCTGTGCACACATCACCACACACCTAGACACACAAACAAAAATTATTCTTGCCATTTTATAAAAATCCACATTTAAGATTTTCTCTTCTCTTCCTATTTCTCTCCAACTTGTAAGCGTTGGGTTCCGTTAGTGCTTGAACCCATTGTCCATCAGCAGTTACGCTGGGAAATACATCCAGGCCCAGGCTATATATATCCAGCATCTATATGCCGGTGCCTCCCAAATATGGATCATAGCCCTCGCTTCTTTGCCAAACTGCAGAC
Source organism: Zapus hudsonius (assembly GCA_004024765.1). Lineage (NCBI taxonomy): Eukaryota > Metazoa > Chordata > Mammalia > Rodentia > Dipodidae > Zapus > Zapus hudsonius. The sequence goes on from PVHP010002379.1 coordinate 5,849, forward strand.
TATCCCACTCCAAGCCCTTACGCATCTCTACTTGATGTCTAACAAGAATCTCTAGTTTCTCCCCACACCCAACCTCTCCCAGAGCATTTCAGGAAAGGATACCACCGCTGCCTCAGGCCCAGGCGCTTCTTGGAACTGCTGACTTTCAACTCCAGCCAAGTCCTGGCTAGCATGGTTTTTAAAACACACCCCAGTTGCATCCATCACCTCCTCCTCTGCTCTCTCTGAGCTTCAAGTCACTGCGGTGGGTCTGCCCTGCCCTGAAGCCTGCCCAGCCCACACCAGTCAGCCCCTCACCCACCCCCCAACAGCAGTACAAATGGGGTCATCCAGCCCTGGTATTTAATAAGCAGAACATGTGGCTTCTTTCCTGGAACACTTTAATCTAGGTTTCCTTTCCACAAGATGACAGGCACCATTCCATGCAGCCTGTAGACTCCCTCCCACCACCGGTGGGCTGGGGAAACATAATCATCTACTTACCCGCAGGCTTGCTTAGTGAGCCAATGAGCTTAGCTGGGGTTACTCACAGGGACTCGGGTGAGGGGTATTGACAGGAACATGGGTAAGGGGTTGCCTATAGCAATATGGGCAACTCATAGGCAACTACTCCACCGAAGAGGAGGGGAGGAGCCCTGCTTGCACCCCCTCCTCTAAACGAGGGAATGTTAGTGGGTCCAGTCAGGTGAGGGTCTCCTGCAGGTAATCAAGCTGCTCAGACTTACTGGTAACAGACCATCCTGCCCAGAGGTTCCATGCCCCCCTAACCCCTCACTTCTGCTAACTTCTCCCTCCACGTAAAAAATCCTTTTCTTGTCTGAGGCTGGGATGGGGAGGGCAGTCAATCTATTTTTTTACAACATTTTTATTTATTTATTTGCAAGCAGAGAGATATTGAAGAGAAAGAGGGAAGGAGAGAATGGGCAAGCCAGGGCCTCCAGGGCCTCCAGCCACTGCAAACAGACTCCAGATGCATGTGCCACTTTGTGCATCTGGCTTAAAGTGGGTACTGGGGAACTGAACTCATATTGTTAGGTTTTGCAAGCAAGTGCCTTAACTGCTGAGCCATTTCTCCAGCCCAAGGGGCACTCAATATTACTTGATGCCATAACATCTTTTAAGTTTCTTGTCAGTGTACTAGCCCTGCCTGGTTGGTCTGGCCTGAGCCTGAGGAAACCCCACTTCCCAGGGCAAAGATCACAGAACTACTGAGCTGACTGAATGAGGAGAAGGGTCAAGGTGAAAAGTCGGACCAAGGGTGAAAAGCGGATTATTATTTCAAAGGACATCATTCCACCATTTTAACCAAAGAAGGGATGTAACAATCATTCATGTCAAAGTGCTAGTGACTCATAATATTTACCAAAAGTCATACTCTTAAAAATAAGAATTAAAGAGAGTGATGGAGGCCTTTCCCTGCTTGCTCAAGGATTTGAGAAAGCAGAAGAATCTTCTTTCTTCTAGACCCAATGGCATGCTGACCTGCCACTCTGTAAGGCAGACTGTCTTTTGGACATTCCTCATTTGTCCTGCTTCACTTGACTCTGGGTCGAGGCGTCCACTTATCCACATTTTATGTCCTATTTTTCCAGTGGTCCGCGAAACCATGCTATTTTCTCTTAAATGGAAGTTGTCTGCATGATGGCAAAGACAAAATCTTATCTACATCACTGAAGTTTTCCAGATGCTTCCAAACCATTGCTTTGTTCCTATTTTACTTGAATCCAGTGGTTCTCAGAGCCTAGCACCCAGCTCAGTTACATTGCCTGAGATCATGACAGAAGACTCTTACCTGGGTCTCACACATACTGAAAGCAATCTGTGTTTTGACAAGAAGCCCTTCAAAGGATTTTAGTATCTGCTAAGGTTTGAGAACCAGTGGTTTAATCATGACTGCAATCAACAAAATATGTTTACTAATTTACTAGGAACAGATCCAAGCGGGGTATTCCCAGCCCTTGAAGAAGTCAGCATTCAATCCGTTCTAAAATTAAAACAAATCAAGAACACCAACAGCATAGACAAAATTCTCCCTCTGCGGATGGCACAGCCCTGTGAAGGCTTGTCACCCGTGGACCTGGGAGGGCTGTCCCTGTCACATGGAACAGATACTATCAAGAAAGGTTAAACAAAACTGCAGGCCTGCGTTCTCTATTGACAGATAAGCTAATTGTTCTAAAGAGCTTCATCTCCTTTTAGCCTAAATTCTTCGATCATATGTTATTAGAGTCGATAGTGAAGGAGAATAGGAGAAAGCTAGCTTCTTTTAGGCAGTTTCCGGGAGGGATTGAGGCCCAGAGAGAACCAGGAGTTGGCTTCCTACATGCCATCTCGCCCTGACACAAAAATAAAACCTCTTGACCCAAATGAATCTTGTCTGATCAAGACTGATCAGCAGTGCCCCCTGCTGCCCATAGTCTAGCTTGCTGGCTACAGGGCTGGCTCAGGTATGGGCTGGCTCAGGTGTGGGCTGGCTCAGGTGTGGGCTGGCCCTGGCATCCACCCTCCAACCCTGCAAACCCATCAGGTCTTCCCTTTGCCCAGAAAGACTGCTGTCTTCTTCCTGTAGCTGGCTCTTAGCTCTCAGCTTGGCTCCACCATGCTCGGCTCTGCTCTGCCTGGCTCTCTTGGCTTGGCCACAGCTTCGCCTCCCCCAGCCTAGCTGTGGGAAGGGGTGGGGGACATAACACAGGTTCCTGGTCTGGGGGAATTCTGCTTGCCTCTGCATTATCGTTTGGGGTAGCCTTGGGGGCAGCCCTGTTCTTTACTCCTTCCTTCTCCAAATTTCTAGTTCTCTCTTCCAGTGTTTGTGGCTTTGCCTGTCTTTTAATGGAAGCCTCAGTTGAACTCTTCTCCACATACCTGCAGCTTTACTTCAGTCTTTCCTTGGAAGTCTCAATTAACTACTCTCCACGTGCTTGCAATTTCACTGTGATTTTAACCTGTTTTTATGTTTCTACAATAGTTTACAATTTTTAATAAACCCCATAATTTGTGTTTTCCCTAAATAAACTTATTCCTAATTTGTCCTTCTTGAGGCCATCTTTATTAATTCTTCATTAAAGTCAGGCCGGAACCCAAACTTGGGGTTCATAAATCCTGAGCCCCCCAAAATCCTGCATCAGTAGCTAATAAGAAATCACTCTCGTCTGTGGGAAATGAAAACACTAAAAAGAAAGAATCCAGGAATTATGAAATGGAAAACCAGCGATTCATCTTAAATTATACAAACACCACCACAATGGTGTTATTGTTTGGAGACCGTGTCTTGCACGAAGCCCAGACTGTCCTCAAACTCACTCTGCACTGCCTCGGCCTCCCCAGTGTTGAGCTGACGGGACTGTGTGCCAGCTTACAAAATGTAATACACTTCTAAAGTGGGCACATGAAAGAACATTTGGAAAATGGTTGCTGACATGAGTCTTTATCTAGCCTGATTTAAAACACACACACACACACAGCAAGAAAGTTATATATACTCCAGCAGTTTCTTCTCTGAGTGGATTCAAGTGAGAGAAGAGATTAAACCTAGAAGGGCAGGAGCTGCTTGTCTCTTGCTTAGATTAACAGCTGGGTCCTTGATCATTCTCAGTTCCTGACAAGGGTAGACAACTTGACCAGAACATTCATTCACACACTGCACTCTAACGGTCAAAGAGAATCATAGAGAAAAATCCAAATGCCACCCCTGTAAATTATTCTGAATAAAGAAACATGAGGGGAAGGGTGACTGGTATGACCCAATCTGAGAATCTTCCCCGGGTTCCTGCAGTTCTCCCTGAGACGGTGTCTTTAGCCTCTGGCTGGAGACCTCACACTGAACATGCTTGGTGTAGTCCAGGGACAGCCTCCTTAGTACCATCTAAAGACCACTTAGAGTGGAAGTTCTTCAACCCCACCGAGAGCTACCCTACCATATTCAGAATCTTCCAGATGATTGGGACATTCACGGATTTGAAAAACTGCTTTGTAAGCTTTCCCTAACTATTCATCCACCATTGCCCATTGCCTCCAGCTGGGCAGGTTGGGGAAGTGGGATGGAAAAGAGACAGACATCTCCCCAAAGGACGAGCTGGCAGACTTGATTAGAAGATGCCACCTGTTAAGCTTGACTACCAGCAAGTCATTGATCCGTGAAAAAGCAAGAGTCATGAACGTGTTGCCAGCCTTGCTTTCTGACAACTCTTGCTCTCATACAGAGCAGCTGCTGGGCTGCTGCTGCCTGTTCTCTAGAATGTGATCTTGCCAAGAACCACACTTCTGCATTCGAATTCATTTATTCATTATTCTAAGCTCGTATGTGTCAGACATTAAGGAGTTTATTAAGATATGACAGGCAAAGTTTCAGTTCTTGTAGAACTTACATAATGGTAGGGTGAGATGTCAAACAAGTTTATATCCCAGCATATAAATGTTGTAGCAGGGAGAGTGGAGTTCACATGGAGCTATTTAAGGGACTTCTAAGAGGGTTTCCAGTAACTCAGCTGGAAGACATAGACTTCATGAGGCACAGGGAAGGAGCAAGAGTGTTTCAAGATGAGGAGAGGGAATACACGAAGCGCCAAGACAATGCTCTGGGCACACGTCATTAGTGCAGAAGAAATATCTATGACAAGACTTAGGCTTTTGTGTTACCTGAAGCATTGAGAAAACCAGTCATTTGGTGAAATGGCTTTGGCTTAGGAATGAAAAAGTGGGGCCAACTTTACATTTCAGCCAACTTTGCATTTCCATTTTTTAAAGCAAATAAGCAAACAATAACAAAACACACCAAAATCATGTTTGGCTATATATTTTAGTCTAGGAAGACTAAATTCTAGACTTAGAATTTTTTTAAAAAGGATTTTCAGAGAATCATAGCGACTGGATCCCAGAGATTGCTCTGCCGGCTATGTCAACAGAAATATCTAAAACATGCGTGGCTGGAGAGATGGCTCAGCAGTTACGGTGCTTGCTTTGCAAGGCCTGATAGCCCAGGGTTCGATTCTCCACTAGCCATGTAAAGCCAGATGCAGGATGGCACGTGCACATGTAGTTTGTTTGCACTGGCATGGTATGTTCATTCTCTCTCTCTCTCTCTCTCTCTCTCTGTAGAAAAATATATAATCACCACAAAATATGAGGTTCTAAAGAACATTCTTGAATCATGTCCCACCTAGCATTTTCTTAAGCTCCAATACTAAACAAAGCAATAATTTGTGAAAAATATGAACATAAGAACTTTAAGGTCCTCATGCATGTCCAGTTATAATAACACATTTATCTTTTTCCTCCCAAAGCCCCACAATAAAGATACTGTGGCGGTTTGCATCTGATGTCCCCCATAATGTCAAGTGTTTTGAAGGTTTGGTCCCCAGGTAGTGACAATTTGGGAGGTGGCGCTTGCTGGAGGAGGTGTATTCCCATCACCAGAGCCCGGCTCACTCTCTTGGTGCTGTGTTCCACCTGCTGTGGCAAGGCTGTGAAGTTTGGCCTCTGCTTTCCCCTGCCATCCAATGAAACTTCCCCTCCCGCCTATAAGCCTAAATAAACCCTTTTCTCCCACCAGCTGCTTTTGGTTGGGTGTTTTGTTCCAGCAACGTGAAGGTGAGCACAACAGGTACTCTAGCAAACTTAGAAAAATGAAATCCATAAGGCAAAAAGAACAGATCATACACGACCTTTACATGTGCAAAGACACGGGGACATTCATTGTCACTGCAGGGTTGTTCAGGGACTTGTCAGCCAAGGGAGGGGACTTTCTTGGAAGGGGGAAGAGGAAGCAGAGTTAGGGGCAGAGAAAGGATAAGGAACAAAAGGAGTATTTGCCATGTGCAAAGAAATGAATCAGAATACTGTGTCTTCTCAACAGCAAACTGGATATGAAAATACATGAAAGAAGACTATAAAAAATTAAATGAAAATAGACAATAGGGCCTGTTCAGCACTTCTGCAACCAGTAGGTAATTCAGATTTATCCCAACTGCTTTCCACAAGTACAACAAAATGGGAATACTAGTAGATGCACAAAGCTTTTTCTTTCCTTATAGCCCTTCCAGGAAGTTACCAGAGGACATGACCTTGGAGCCTGTGAGGTTGTCTGCCCCACCACCAGCATAGAGCGCAGGAGCGTGAAAGGGCATCTCCTGCAGAGAGCAGAACACTGAGGTGCTAGCTAGCATAGCTGGAGATAAGGAAGGGCTCCTATCTGTTGAAATGATGGCAGGTAGGGCAAGGTTAACAGAGGACTCAGACATCTGAGGGAAGATGGCAGACAGGCACAGTTCCCTACTTGGCTGTACAGAGCACACTGCATATGCCTCAGGAAGTAAACATTTATTAAATGATTTAATGAGACTTCTGCTGTACCTGACTAGCTGCAGAAGCACATAAATGAGCCAGAGATGGCCCCGCATTGTCTATTTCCTCTCAAGGGTCTGGGACCGTTAGCCCAAAGCGTGTTGGCAAATCCAAAAGCTCACTTATCCCCCAGGTAGAGCTACTCTCTCTGGAAGGTCTCCCCAGACATTGCTCATCTCAAGGAACTGTCCACACATGGTCCACATAAATCTTTCGTGGTAAGCCCAAGATTTTGTCTCTTCCTGGATCAAATCCCAAATCCCTAAACACACAGGAAGTTACAAAGGCGTGTAAGTTCAAGGGGAGCTAACACAGACTACATCTCTAAGTGGATAATGTTGACACCACACTGTTAAAAAGAGCAGACAGGACTGGGTATGGTGGCCCACGATTGAATCCCAGCACTCAGGAGGCAGAGGTAGGAGCAAAACATTACAGGCCATTGCCAAGGCTTGTGGTTGCCCAGCAGAATGAGATGGTAAGACCCTATTGCTGAAGACCACACATGCTTGGGCTGCAGATCACTGAGAAATCAAGCTGGGGCTGAGCTAGAACCCCTGTTAACCAACTGACAGAAAGCTAGTAAAAGCTATGGCTGCATGTAGCCCTGTGGGAGAGAGACCTCATCAAAGGTGGTGAACAGCAGTGGACCTTGCAAGCCTTAAGACTGGCCAGCCAAGCCAAATGTGCCAACTGGGGCAATAGTGGTATGTCTATTGTGGGGGAAACCACCTGCTCTCTAACTGGACTGGAGGCCCGCTCCATGGGAGGGAATACATGCCTGACACTGAAGACCTAGTCAAAAGCCTTTAGTGGGGAAGGTCATGAGGCCTAGGGGAGGAACACCTGCTATTGTCTGGCTAAATGCATATATTATGCCAAACAAACTGCCTTATAAGCACTTTTTCAAAAAATGAGCATACCCAAACAATAATGCTGTTCTTACTCTTGTCTAGAGAAACTTCTCTTTTTTAGATGGCAGTGACCACTGGGATAACTCAAAAGACACCATAGTGCTGAAAGAAGTGACAGTGGAGTGTTCAGCACTGGGACATCTCTATCACACTTCCCAAGGCTCAGGGTCTATTGCCGAAGAAGTGGAGGAAAGATTGTAAGAGCCAACGGAAGGGTAGGACTGCTTATAACACAAACTTCCAGACACAAAATGGCCTTGATATTCATGACTTAACAGTGCCTGATAATACCTACACATAACGTGAGGAAAAGATGATGACACTGAAACAAAACAGACTAATTGAGAGGGGGAAGAGATACGAGAGGGGGTGGGGCGGGAATAATAATAGTTTATGGTCTATAATTATGGAAGCTATTAATAAAAAGTTTAAAAAAAGAGGCCTGGCTGAGACTACATAGTGAATTCCAGGTCAGCCTGGGCTAGAGGAAGACCCTACCTTGAAAAACCAAAAAATGAGCAGACTGGGTGGGATATATATTCATTTTGCATATATTCAATATTCAAAATTCAGCTCCAATTTTATGCCCTAGCAACAATGAAAAAGAGATGTTAGAAATAACCAGGATATACATCCAGCAAGGTGTCCATTGGCAGAAGAATGAAGAAAGAAAATGTGGTATACATATGCAACGGAGTTTTCTTCTGCAGCAAAGACTAAAATTATGTCGTTTGAAGGAAAATGATGGAACTGCAAGTCACCGAGTTAAGCAAAAGAAGCCAGATTCAGAAAGGCCAATGTATTTTCTTTCATGTGTGGAATCTTAACACACAAAAAAGGACATGAAAGCAAAAGAAAGAGAGTGAGAGGGAGGGAAGGGAGATGAGAGGGTTATGGGGATGACAATAAGCAAAGGACAGATGCTTGAAAATATCACCTGAAAGCCATTATTTTGTATGTTGACTAAAAATAAGCTGAAATGTTAGATACCATCAATAATCAACAAATATTCAGTGCTCGGCAATAAAGCTAATTTAGGAAGCTGTCTTGCTTACCTTCTCATTGCTGAGACAAAATCGCTGACAATCAGTTTAAGGGAGTTTCTTCCATTGATGGCAGGAAGGCAGGGCAGCAGGAGCCTGAGCCAGCTGGTCACTTTCAGTCCATGTGAGGAAGCAGAGTGATAGATGCTGGTGCTCAGCCAGCTCTCCCTACTTATCCCATCCAGGACCCACCCGTGGAACAGTACCACCCACAGCTAAGATGGGAGTCATGATCAAAGGCTAAAGAATCCCTCCCAGGTGCTTCTGGTCCTGTCACATTAGACCTCTACACAAAACATTACTGAAAGTATATTACAGGAAGCAATGTCTTAAGTAAGAGGATTTGTCATGGCCAGGGTTTTAAGAATCTTTTATTTGCTAGAAGGATGTCTATTTGGACTGGCTACTCATGTTCAAATGTTTATTTGGACTATTTTTGAGGAGGGTGTGTTGTGGTCTGTTCAACTACCCTTCCTCAAAAATCCTGGCTGAACACAGTGAAGACACATGATGTCCCAAGAGACAGCCTGTGGTAGAAGTCAGGGGCTAATAGTTGGACAAAGATGACTAGCCAGGGATGGCGCATGCCAGTAATCACAGCAGGAACATAGCAGCCAAGTTCAACGTGAGCCAGGTTGACACAGTGAGGTCCTGTATCAAAAAGCAAATCTAAACAATAGCTGTAGTCATACTAATTAAAAAGTGAGAATTTCCCCAATTAAGGCTTAAAAATGGATGCCTTTAGGCAGAGTAAGCTGAATTTTTTGGCACTGAAGTTCTGTGATATACACTGATGTGTTTATTTAAAAAAGGTCAAAACATCTTGATCCTTCCCAAAGGAAAAGTTCACAATATAGTTTTAGAGAAAGGTTAACGGGTTCTTACAATCAGAAATATTTAATATGTATCTGACAGAATAAGATTCAGTTTTAGGCACAAATTAAGGTCATAAAACCAAGTTTAAGAAGGGCATAGTGGTGCATGCCTTTAATCCCAGCACTCAGGAGGAAGAGATAGGTGGATCACCATGAGTTCAAGGCCAGCCTGAGACTATGGAGTGAATTCCAGGTCAGCATGGGCCTAGATCAAGACCCTACCCTCAAACAAATCAACCAACCAACCAAAAGTAAAAAGTTAAAAATTCCTATAATGAGCTGATAGTCTACCCCCAGTGCAAAAGCACATGTCTCGAGGGTAGAGTGAGGCTAATCCAGGTTCACTGTATTCGAACAGCGCACAGCAAACCACAGTGGGTGGCCACACACAGGCTTTTCTCCAGAGGTTAATGCTCTTATTCTTTTGATCTATTATTTAGATTAAACCACCAATTCCCAGTATGGTTTGTCAAGGGGTCTGTAGAAATTATATAAAGAAAGAGTCCCACAGTCATTCATGTTTTGAAAACATTGGCTTTATTGTCGGTCCTGAGAAAAATGCATCATTATGTTAAAACACACTGATTCTTCTGAAAGGTTGCCCTCTAAACCCCAAATAATGAGACACTACAAGATTGTTAAATAAAAAGGGGAGGGGCATTAGAAAGGTGTGAGGAGGTAGCCAAGACAATACTTCCACAGAGTTATAGGAACTGGGAAATCTGGAAACCTCCAACTCCCCATGGTGAAAGTGCCCCAGGGCTGGTTATCTCTTATAAAGTCTCAGCATTAGTGAGGTATGGCACTGAAACTTCTGGCACTTTTCTTTTCTAAAAAGGAAAAGTATTCTTTAAAAAGCATACTTAACAAAACTTTTGTTAAAGAGACATTTGGATACTAAAAACACTATCTGAATGTTTACTTTTGTGTTTTTCAAGTCAATTGTATGAACTACTCAGCATTAAGGATACCAGAATAAAAAATAACAAGCAAAGATTGTTTAGGTTATCCAATTTTTTTTTAATCTGAACAGAAAATAAGCAAATATACAAGTCTGCTAAGGAGAAGTTGTAAAAACTGAATGTTCTATATTATGGAATCAATTCATTAAGTTTACCTTGGTAGCCAGTGATTTTTAGTTAATTCTGCAAAAAAAACAAAACTAGTTATACAGAAACAAGAATACAAAATGCCCCTTTCTGAACCCCTTTCATAAAACCGATTTCCTATCTAGCTTATTGATCACACTCAATTTCAGTTCTCCTTGTGCAAATAACACATGCAGTCCTGGTCTGGTGAGGCGAAAAGGATTTCTCCTAGGATAGTTCGACATAATCAAAATACTAAAAAGTTATTATTCAAGATTCAGAAATAAAATAATGCCTAGGAAACATAATTCACCCCTGTGCATAGTGACGCTTTGCACTGAAAAACGTAAGATCCGAGACAGTGATGGCAGTGCATACTCAGTGCATTACTTCATGTAGTGTGCTCCCCTTGCTGCTTGCCCAAGTCCAACAGCATACACACACACACAGCCCCATTTCTCCTGAATGGGCTTCCAACACACACAAACCTGTCCAATTCTTTTTGGAATTCCAAAATTCTCTTAAGACCATGAGCTTGACATGAAAAGACTCTGTTTTAGTATCTCAAACATTGGGAAGATTAGGTGATGTGTCATGGCCGCCCACTCTAAGCAAGACTACACATATACGTTGGTGTAGGCACATGTACATCACCACAAAGAGCCTTCAAAACAATTCAGCCCTACAGACGGAGAGAGGCTCATTTATTATTTAGCTTAAAAAAAATGGCTCCCTTGGAGTCAACCGCACCTCAAGGAATCCACTCGGAATGGTGTGCCTGTGGCAGCTAAAGGCCTCTGCCACTGTGTAATCAACGTTACACAATGATGTCACACACTTCAATAATACACCGTGACTTGTTTGGTTCCCACCATCATGAGGCACCGGAAAATGAAACAAGACTATGTTTAGAATAGGGCAGGTGATGACTCCAGTTTTAAGTAGGGCTCTTCATGAAAGGAAAGGATAGAGCCAGAAAGTCAAATTAGCTGACTTCAAATGGTTTACATCCCAGGATGAATTTCATTACACTGATTTAAGCCCAATTTAATTTAGGCAGGTTTTTAACCACAAGAATAAGGACATTCTTAGTACATATTAATAATTAAACCAACATATACACAATTAGCAATATCCTACATAATATTAAATGTCTAACATGTTTCAATTATTCTATATCTAGTTAATTTGTTGCTTTGTTTTTTTTAAAAAAACAAGCTTAACTTTATTTTACAATGTACTTTGCATTTCTGAATTATTTTGTAATTATTTTGTTTCACTGAAGCAGGTAAAGTTTTTTGGATTTCTCTAAGATCCGAACTCCACTGTGTCTTCTGTGATCTTTTTGAATTCATAATTGCCTCTGCCATCCATATGCAGGTAGTACTATGGGAAAGAAGAGATAAAAGTCAATAACTAAGAGGAGATACAGTGCGTCCCTGAGAGAGATCTAAAACACACACTTTTGGATTCTTTCCAAGGAATACACTGGAATGCTTCTGCAGCTTGCTGCGGGCAGGGTGGCTACAGGTCTCTGTTTGCAGCAGAGAAGAAACAAGAGCTACATACTGTGTCCATCCAGCCTGCCTTCTGAGGACACTGACAGCAGCCACAAAGCCTTGTTTTCAGGGACTTTCTGTATTGGCATTTCTTAGGTATTCTTGCCCCTTAGCATTCCAGCTCTTTTTGTCTCCCTCTTTGCATGATCACTGCCCTGGTGCTTGTTTGCTACTTGTTTAAACTCTCAAAAGAAGGTGGGCTGGGGATGTAGCTCAGTGGTAAAACTCTTGCTTTAATATGAGGAAAAAAGGAAGGGAGGAAAGAGAGGAAGAAAGAATTCTGTTCTCTTCCACCACCTGCCACCTTAAGGACTCCAAAGTGAGAATGACACCCCTGGAGCCCCAGAATAAATAGCACTTCAGGACCAATGCAAAGCTCAGTACAGGGTTATAATATCTAGCGAGTCCTATTTTATTACAGCAGGTATAAACAAGGCTGGCATTATTCAATTTCCCCCTTGTAGTCCTGACCTTTATTAAAAATGCTCCTGAAATGTTTCCCACCTAATTCTTAAGACTTTTCCTTCTGCAAAATCTGGATAAGCAAAATTCACTTAGTTATGCAGTGATAAGATCACGAAAACTACAACCAGCTATTACACAACAGCCATTTATAAAAGCTAGAAAACTACCAACTAGCATCTCCAATATCTCTCATTAGTACTGATTAAAGTCCTACTATATGTTATACAACTCAAATTAAATCACCTTGTTGTCTTAAGGGGAACATTTATAAGGCAGTATACAGCATGAAATCTACAACCATATTCACCTCAATCCACATACTTAAACAAGTGATCACTGTAACACACAATGGAAGACACACACCTCGTGATGTTTCCACAGGGACTTTCTGTGTGACACAGTGAAGAGGGTGATGCCGACCTAATTCAAAGAAAGGGTTCAAGTTTGGGTCAGAAATGGCAGCATATAAATACTGATATTCAGTAAAACAAGGGGTTTAAATACCTTCTGTTAGTTCCAAGGGGGTTTGGTTACCTAAAGAGCATTCTACAAAATTATGAAAAGAATCTTTCAGTCTTCCTCCGGCTTTCTGGATTTCAGGTTGCAAAAAAGGATGCATAGCTTTGCATTTCAGACTTTCAGGACAATACTAGCAGATACAAGTGTAGTTGCTGTGCATCAGTGATTCTCAACTGGGTGATTTTGTTTCTGTCCTAGCTGAGAACATACTGCCATCTATGGGGCAGAGGGCAGAGATGTCCAGGACAGCCCTTGCCACTGGTAGCCAGCTAAAATGCCAATGTGCAGGAGGCTCAGAAACGATGCTCTAGGTTCCTGGTTGCCAAAATGGACCTCTTGAGTCTGAGAAGCATGCTTTGTGGAACCCAGCACGTTTACACCATGATTTCTAAGTTTTATCATAATGATTTTAAAGGTTAGCCTAAGTAAATTCTGGATCACATCTACTATGAAGATTTTAGTACTCAATGTAGGCTTATACTTCTGCTGGCACAAGATGGCCTCACTGAAACCTCGTGTCATATTAGGAACTACATAAGTTAAACATGTTATCCGTATTATTAAAACATAGTTGGGTGTGGTGATGAACACCTTTAATCTCAGCAGTTGAAAGGCAGAGGTAGGAGGATCACCGTGAATTCAAGGCCACCCAGAGACTACATAGTGAATTATTCCAGGTCAGCCTGAGCTAGATCAAGACACTACCTGGCTGAATACTAGGCTATCCATGGTCCCCTGTCACAAGGACTGATCCAGACGACCCATGGAGGAGGTTATCCAGTGGAGGGGGGGAAGGGGAGGGCAGTGGGGAATTGGGGATAACAACTCATTGTTTGCCCACTAAATGTTGTAACTCATTATGGACAATAAAGTATAAAAAAAAAAGAAAAAGAAAAAGAAATTCAACTGTAACTGTATGTTTTCATCTGATTTTTTGAAATTTAATTTCATTTTTTAAATTATTGATTTTTTTAATCAAAAGGTTGTACTCTCAGATCCCCTCACCCCACCCCAATTCTGCTGAGGGTCTTCTTCGACACCTCAGGCTAGGCCCACATACAATCTTCCTGGCCCTCTTCCACAATGTCCCCTGAGCGTTGGCTAGCAAAATAGGGATCTGATTTAGTGTTGCTTTCTCTGTTGCCGCTGGATATCTGTTTTGATGAGGTCTGAGTGACAACAGTGTCTGTCACCTTTTCCCTGAAACTGGTTTCCAGGCTAGCCATGAGAGCAGTATTCCTGTCACCTGGGCCCCCGGGGCAGGTGACATAGAGGTTACCCATCTCATGGGAGACAATTGGCTCTCTGTTCTTGGTATATTGATATATCCTGTTTCTCCCAGTATTCTCCACCACTTGACCCATACAAGCATGGCCCGAATCAGTGCCTCTGTTCCATATGATTTTTGAAAACCCACTTCAGATATTTGTCTGTTCATGGTCTTATATTGAATTACATCTCTACCTGGAGCAGGCACCATTTATATGAGAATTATGCAGGTAAAAATACAAAAGCAACATTCAAACAATAGGCTCTGAACATCTCGCATGCATCCAGGTGTGGTTCAGCTCTCTGAAGTGGCCGCTGCTGCCCTGGGGCTACGATCTACCTGGGCTGAACTATAATGAGGTTATGAACCACTCTAAGCTTCAGGACTGTTCCTATTGTCCAGATAAAATAAATTTAATTAATTTAATTTTCTAAATGACCACTATTGAGTTTTCCAGATTAAAAAAAAATTCCTCTTTTGGTAAAGTTAATGGGACAAAAAAGAAAAGATCAGGTTATTAACCCTAAGTGTAAATAAAAGAATAAAAGGGAATCAATTTAAACATTGTTTCTTTCACATGAAGAAATGGCTAAAGAATGAATATGCAGGACGTATTTATAGTTCCTCACTGTTCCCATCTTACTAAAGTCCTTATTAAAGCAAGTGTGACCTTTTGCTAGTGTAGATAGGCAGACTGGAAGAAGCCCGGCCCTCTGGGGTGACAGCACACTCACCTTCCGACAGTGGCTGTAGATGTAGTCTTCCACATCCACACTAACCGCACTCGTGCACTCATCCAGAATGGCAAACTGGGGTTTATGATAGAACAATCTTGCCATCTGACCATAGAAAGAAACACTGTATAAACCATGGAGACTGGAAAATAAAACTAATAAGCTAAAAATCCTTTCAATATATACAGATAATATATTCTTTCAACATATTATAAAGCTAAAATATGAAAATTACTCTTTAAACAATCCTCAGAAATGGAAACAATATAAATTATTGTTATTATCATCTCAAAGGGAATATATAATAAATGGGAAATATCTATTATCATGAACTTTTAAATGGTGTGAATGGGATGTTTTTAATGGTATTACTGAGCAAGTTTATCTTTTAACTGAATCTTAAAATTTAGATTATACATGGCTCAAATGCCAAAAGTTCTCTATTTTAAACACTTTGTTACTTAAATGTATCAGTATTCACATCAATAATTTTTCAGTAGACCTTTGTTATGTCTGTTGTTAGCATTGGGTATGTTTTTTCATTTTATAAAGGAAAATTAACATTAAGATTGCTACAGCTTACATCTCTTTCACTATTGAAAATGTAGGACATTTTCTGACATTTATTTATTCTATTTTTTGGAGTTTAAGCTAATCTTTTGTCTGACCTAGCACTTACACAGCAGGGCTCTCTTGGGGGCTTACACCTATTTACCTGAGGTAAGGAAGAGAAGCTATTGTACACTATCAAGAAATGAATGGTACAGAGCACAAGGAGCCTTTCTTAAGGCAGTTTGCTCTTTTTTAAGTCAGAGAGACCTGAACATGTCTTTCTAAAAGAGGAAGACTAAGAGAAATATACAAGGAAGCTAAGAGAAGGACAGAACTGAAGGTAAGGGGTATGATCAAGTCAGAAGAGGGTCCCTGAAGACAGATGGAGAGCCTTTCCCAACAAAGATGACATACCATGCATGGGCAGCAGAAGCAGGGAGGGCAGGACAAAGCAGTGCAAGGTCAATCAGGAGGGCTGGTTTGCCCCATGGAACTCTGCACACCATCACCATGCTTGTAAGAAACCTCTGTCATCGCTCCTCTGTGTGTGTGTGTGCCTGTGTGTGTGTGCGCGCGCACGCGTGTGTGTCTTCCTCTATGCTGTCAGGCATCTGGAAGTTGTAAGGTGAGCAGATGAATACTGGCCACATAGCTGCCTGAGCTTGCTAAACCACCCTTTAACTAGTCTTGACATTACAATCTGTGCCTGGCAAGCCCTGAACAATATACTAAAGTGTGATTTCCTCAATGAATGCGGCATTCACAGTGCTGATCTCACAGGACTGTTGTAAAGAATAAATGACACAGCCTTGGTAATGTGCCTGGCATTCTGACTATCATCTGTTAAGCACTCAAAAAATGGGCAGTCATTAACTGAAATAACAGCTTCTCTTTTTTTAGTACAAAGTGAATTAGTCTGCTGAAAGCAGCACAGTAGTGGGGCAGAAAACTGAAGCCCCGTAGTTTTAAACTATCATGAAAGGAATAAAATAAGTAAAATGACTGCCAAGCCAAAGACCGGAAGGATGGAGGAGCGAGGAACAATACTCTCACTCCAGTTGTGCTCAGAGCCTGAGAAGAGAAGGACAAAGCAGATGACTGACTGCCCTAGAGCTGGGGTTCAGAGAACACAGAGAGGACAATTACGGGGTGTCTAGAGCTGGGGTTCAGATAACACAGAGAGAACACAGAATGGACAGTTATGGGGTGTTTAGAGCTGGGGTTCAGATAACACGGAGACAGTGGACAGTTAGAGGTGTCTAGAGCTGGGCTTCAGTCTACATGGAGAGAACACAGCAGGGCAGGTACGGTCATCTGCTCAGCCCTTCCCAGGACTCCTGGACTGGCTCTTACATGCAGGCAAAATTAAGTCTGAAGAAGGGATGTAGCTCCCAAGATTAAAGAAAAAATGATGAATTCTTTTGAAAACATTGATAATTTTGAAGAGCGGTCTGTGGTACGCATCCTCTTCACTCTTTTTTCTGTTGCTGTTATTTGGAGGCAGTCTCTAACTCATGAATCTCCTGCCTCGGCTTCCCTAATGCTGGAATTAAAGGCATGCACCAATAATTGGGCATGCCCTCCTTCATACTTTTATAAAGATTGCAACTTTTCTATAAATACATGTTTTCATAATTTACAATAATGAAATCAATGACCATGCAGGAAAGCTAAAGTAGTAGAAAACATAACCTGGCCAAAGAAGCAGGATTTCCCAACTTGTGATAATAGCCTAAGCAGTCCTGGCTGGTGACGGCTGGGTCCTAAAGGGGTGGGGTGCAGGTGAAGGAACTGTCGCCTGAGATGTCAAGTGTATAGCACACTCATTGAGAATGCCAGCTCGGCGTTAATCTCAGCCCTGCCTTCTGGCAGTGTGGCATTGGGAACCCTCACCTGTACCTTACCTGAGATGGTCACAGGGAAAAAAAAGAAAAAGAAGACAGTCCATCTATTTGTTCACAGCACATACACACATTTCCTTGGTTAGGCACATTTACTTTTCTTTTCCAATTTCCACTATGTGCATTTGTGATCTTTATCCTTTCATTTTCTTGGTTTTTATTTTCAAGTCATAGTATAAAAATTTAAATTTGTTTTATTGATTTATTTCTAAAGTCATCTAGATTGGCTCTAGAAATGCTCAACGTTTTCAAATTCTCACTCTTTTGACCCAATTTCCATTGAGTATAGCAATTAGCTTTTTCTCTTTTGCTTATGATTCCTTTTTCATAACAAATTAATCTCATGTTACAGCATTAGCTAAGTCAGTCACAGTATTGTTAGTAAATTCATACAGAGTGGCTATAATTTGGGGAACCATATGCAAAATCAGGGACATGAAGGCAACAAAAAGTACTGATGAGAACGTAACTGGATGCCAACAGGTAAGAAATCCTGGCATTGCCATTTCTTTCACTTTCTTTCCTGGGCCATACTTTTCTCTCATCTCTATAAGGCTAACACTGATGGGGGAAAATCCTCTGATCTACTCAGACTATGTAGTTAGAAAATCACTCAGTTACCCCTGAGGCCTGAGAAATGGCTCGGTGCTTAAGGCACTTGTTTATTACAAAATTTGGTGGCCCAGGTTTGATTCCCCAGCACCCATGTAAAGCAGAAACAAGAAATGGCCCATGCATCTGGAGTTCGTTTTCAGTGGCTAGAGGCCCTGGTATGCCCATTTTCCATCCATCTACCTATCTATCTATCATCTATCTACCTACCTACTTACCTACCTACCTAATCTATCTCTGCCACCCTAAATAAATGTACGTATGTATGTATGTTACCTGGGAACGGGGCGTCCAAAGTATCACTCCGAACATTTAGTACATAATTTTGGCATGAGATAAGTTCTGTTATTATAAAATTAATATAGTTCATTTCAAGTACCCTACGAAGGTAATAAAATTCTAAATACCTTTAAGCAGCAAAGACTGAGCAACAGAAGGAAGTCACCCATAACTGTGGAAAGCAAGGCCAGACACAACCTGACCGACCATTTCTAGTACCTCAGCTGTTCTGGGAAGACAAGAGGCAACTCAAGGGAAAAGCTCCCCAACTTCGAAAGAATGGCGTCTATGGTACGTAAGAATCTGCAGCTGCTCCAAAGATTCTCAGAATGACAGCATTAATAATAACATTTCCAGAATTCCAAGTCTCCATGAAGTTTTAAATATTTCTGAGCACTTGTACTACTAGCTAAACTAATCAGTACTGTAATATCTACTAGATCAAAGATGAAACTTTGTAACTTGACTAATCAAAATGTAATCAGAATGCTGGGCTCTGTGGCTTTACGTAGCAGCTGCATTTTGTTCAAGTCTTTTGCTCAAGCACACTTACTGCCATTCTTTGTTTTTCTCCCCCGCTGAGCACATCCATCCAGTCCTGGACACTGTCCCAGCCTCCTTCGCGCTCAAGGATATGACCCAACTGTACATTATCCAAGTACTCCTTCAGCACCTGTTAGCAAAGACCAGAGACAGAATGAAGCTTATTAGACCCAAACATCCTCTGTCTTTTATTTATTTATTTATTTATTTTATTTATTTGCAAGCACAAAGGGATAGAAGAGAGACAGAATGAGCTCACCAGGGCCTCCAGCTGCTGCAAATGAACTCCAGATGCATGTGCCACTTTGTGCATCTAGCTTTATGTGTGTGCTGGGGAATCAAACTCGGGTCGTTAGACTTTGCAAGGCAAGTGCCTTAACCATTAAGCCATCTTCCCAGCCCCTTATTTTTTTTAAACTAGAATTTCACTAATTCCATTGCAAATACCACTTAAAGAGGCACTTTTCGAGAAGGAATGTGACACACAATACCTGTGAGCTTTTTGGCTCCTATCTACACTGCCCTTGGAGAACTAGGCCCACTGTGCAGAGAACAGCAGTCGTATGCAATCAAGGGATGGGGGTGAACAAAACACAATAGTATAAAGACTGATCACATACCAATAAGCCAGGTTTAAACAAAGTATTGCCTTGGTGCCTCAGCTTGAAGGCTGGAATGAATGATTTGGGAGGCTTTACAGATTAGGCCAAACTACCTAACAGGTTAAACACTCAACTGGTTCAAGTAAAGCATCAAGAGTGGGGCATGTTCAGTATTGCCAGGACACAAGCATCCCCTTACTTGGTCAGATATCCCCTTCCTCTTCTGATCTTCTCTTCCATCGGGGTAGATCACTTGGTCTCGAAGTGTTCCCAGGGTCATATAGGGTCTCTGAATGCGGCAGAGCAAAAGTCGTTAGATGTGAATTCTTAACAAACAAAAAGATCTTCAAAATTACAAAATAACTCAAACAAGATCTTACCTGAGGGACATAAAACAACTTTCCTCTCTCAGGTTTAGTAAGGCGTCCTCCAAAGAGAGGCCATAGCTACAAAAGGAAAGAAGGAGAGGAGCAGTTGTGAAAGTCCCGATGTGACAACATCATAAAATAAGAATGCAGAATATAGAGAGCAATTTGCACATACTTCACCAAGAACCCGGAAGAGCGAGCTCTTTCCACAGCCATTTGGACCGCAAATTAGAACATTGGCTCCAGATCGAACCTAAAGACAATGAGCCTATGAATTAATTAAACCAAGGGTACATCGAGGCTCTACAAACACCAAGCTTCTCACTTTGTCTACAAATGTGGTGTAGCTAACAAGTGTGTAGGCATATGGTGAGCACCTTTTCCTTCTGCTTACTTTCAATTTTTAGTTTCATTTTTTTTCATTTAAGTCATTATTGACTGATCTATTCAATTTAATCTCGATCAAATGTTAAACGCTAAAGCTTTTAAAAAAAATCTGAGAATTCCCAAAAAATAATAAATGTATACACCTATATTCACTGGCATTTTGTGATCATGGATTGCCCCACTGAGGAGGGCCATCAGTGAAATGGAGGAGGGAAGGGACAGAGTATAAACTGATGGGGATGAAACTAGCTCGCAGTATGTTTACATAGTAAAGTTCTTGACTTAAAAACTGCACTGTGCATGTCAGTTGTTCTATTAAATAGGCTTTATCTACTGAATAGCATATATGATGTTCTTCCAGGTTACTGTATGCAGTGCCTCCCACCCCGGCCCTGCTTGCAATGAGCTCCGCAGTAAGAATGTGCCATAATTTAAACAGTCCCCATTGGTTAAATGTTTGGTTCATTCTGCTCTGTTCTTTTAGGTAATACTGCAATGAACTTCTGTGCCAGCAAGTCAACTGATGCACTAGTGAGAAATGTTTCTACAAATGACATTCTTCAATCTTAGAAGCGCTGCATAGCAGGATATGCATACTATAAATTACCAGTGCTACTAGATTTTTGCATAACCAGATAAAGCCAAGAGAGGAAATGGAAAAAGTGGTTGTTACACTGTAAGCTTATGACCCTTAAATATCTAATCACCTCTAAGCAGCTAGAAAGCTGAGGGTATAATTCTAGTTTACCCACAGAGCGCAGGACAGGAGACACAGAGAGCAATGAGTTCCCCTAGCTGTCCAGCCCTTGGCAGACTTATTATCACATTCAATGAATACATATTGAATGCTCATTGTTGGGCTCTTTTCTAGGCCCTGGGATTACATTAGTGAATGAAAGAGGCAAATAATTAGTAATGATCTCTGACTTTGCCTGTTTACATTCTAAGGGAAAGGTAATACAAGTAAAGATCATGATGCATAATTATTGCATGGTGGGAAACCAAGTACTACAGAAAAAGAGCAGGTTGGGATAATGAGGACAACTCAGTGAAACTCTGAAAAGAAGGAACGTAGGAGCTTGTGCAGAAAAAAACTGTTTAGGCCTCACTTTTTACTCACAGGCAGGTATGAAGACACTGAGGCAGGATTTGCCTGTCCTCCAAAGTCGGCAAGACCCATATGGATAGAGAATGAGCAGAGGGAAGAGTAGCAGGTATGGGGCTCAGGGGTAAGAGGTAGGGAGAG
This sequence comes from Zapus hudsonius, assembly GCA_004024765.1. NCBI lineage: Eukaryota > Metazoa > Chordata > Mammalia > Rodentia > Dipodidae > Zapus > Zapus hudsonius. The sequence continues at coordinate 27,145 of PVHP010002379.1, forward strand.
TTAAGGTAGTAGTAGGCAAATGCTGTAAGGCATAAACCTAAGAACTGTAGACTGGCTGAAAGGCTTTGACTGCTAACACAGACAGCTGTCAGCACTACTCACAGCAGCCAATATGTGGGAATAACCCAAGCAGATGGATGGTTAAGTCAAAGGTGGCATGTGCATGCAATGGAATAGCATTCAGCCTTAAAAAGGAATAAAACAGGGACTGGAGAGATGGCTCAGTGGTTAAAGCACTTGCCTAGAGTGCCCAAGGCCCCGGGTTCAATTCCCCAGTGCCCACATAGGCCAGATCCATAAGGTGGTGGCCCTGGTGTGTTCTCTCTCTCTCTCTCTCTCTCTCTCTCTCTCTCTCTCTCTCTCTCTCTCTCTCTCTCTCTCCTTGAAAATGAATATTTTTTAAAATAAAAAAATTATTTTAAAAAGGGAATAAAACATACCTGTGCCAAAAGGAAGAAGGTAAAAAATCTTTCCTTCTATAATGTGATGCAAAAGACAAATATATCATAAAGTTGGAAACATTTACTTTTGAGGCCAAATATCAGGTTTATTATGACTCTTCCAAAAAAAAAAAAAAAAAAGAATTTTTACTTTCAAGTGAGCCAGATAGGCACAAAATAGTTGGATGTGATAAAGAACAGAAGGATGCTTGTTGAAAACAAGAAAGGTTATGTTAAGAAAAATGGAGGGAAGACAGAACAAGAACAAAGACCAAGTCTACTTAGAATGCTCCAGGTCAGAAAGAACAGAAACCCTTAGCAGTGGAACATAGGACAAGAAGTCAGAGCACCAGGTCTCAGGGAGGAAGGAGGCAACATGAGTCAGAGGAAAGACATCAGGTGCCAGGATAATGGGGAGAGGCTTAAAAAACAAACCACCACCTTCACAAAGGGACTCACAAACACCTGGCCAATGGAACGAAAATAAAAGCAAAAGGTAAAAAACTATGGAGGTTCTGAATATGACGAAAGTGACGTCACAGGGGTGACCAGGAAGCACTGAACACTAGAGCCGAGAGAGGAAGCACTTCTGTGACCTCAGAGCCCTTCAGTGTGTTGTGTACCCACAAGATTCACATCCTTCCTTCCGGTTCCTGACTTTAAAATGAACACAATGAGCCAATACTCATTGTGGATTAACTCAAAGTGCTCTGCATATGAAATGTTAGTGTTCTGAGAAGATAGATGCACTTGATAAATAAAAAGAGCAGAAAAAGTGAAAAATTACCCAAGATTGTGTAATAATTATAGTCCCTATTATTATTTATTTATTTTGGTTTTTCAAGGTAGTGTCTTGCACTAGCCAGGCTGACCTGGATGGAACTCACTCTGTAGTCCCAGGCTGGCCTTGAACTTGCTGAGATCCTCCTACCTCTGCCTTCCCACACCCAGCTACAGTCCCTATTTTATAAGTTATCACACACATTCCTTCAATGAAAGCAGCTGGGGAAAGCACCTCCACATCCCACCTCACCACCACAGGCCATCTACCTACAACATGGAAGCATGCAGCGGAATCCAAAGCAGGGTTGTCTGATACAGAACCACTAGTCCCATGGGCTCACTGCAAGTCTGCTTGGGGGAACAGCGTGTAGTGTTGGTCTGCTCCCCCAAGGAATTATCAGGAAGAGTCACACTGTGTTTTATAGTTATTAATCTGCCTGCATAATCAACAAGACACTAACTATAAGCTTTCAATTTAGGAAGATTATTTGTGCATCTTTAAATATTCATTCCACATGGACAGTCCAAATACATATATTTTTTGCCATGGGCTTAATTTCAATAGTATTTGACATTTCAAAAATATAGTCAACTAATAAAAATAAATTCCTAAGTGGAAAAAAGATTTAGTTTCAAAACCAATTCTGTAGATTTAGAAACAAATCAAGCCTTAAAGTTAATTTAAATATTCAGACAATACTTCTCTGGTTCCCATTTGGAGGGTGACTTGAGCTTTCATATGAACATTTTAAAACTTACTTCGAAACTAAGATCTCGAATCAAAATATCTCCATTTGGCGTTGCTAAAGGAACATGATCAAACCTACAGAGGGAATTAACAGAAAGAGGGTAACTTAAAAATGTATAAAGAACTCATACAACTCAATACCAAAAAATACAAATAACTCAATTAAAAAATGGGCAAAGGAGATGTGCCCACTGGTATAATGCTGGCAAGTCTGTATGGAGGCAACCAACTGCTTTCTGATTGAATGAGGTTCACTCCACAGGAGGGAACCCACATCTGGTCTGTAAACCCAGTCAAAAGCCCACAGCTGGGGAAGTCATGGGTTCTATTGAGAAAGCTACTGCTGTTGTTTGACTAAGTGGACATGATGTGCTTATCAAAGCATCTTCTAACTGTCTATGCCCACATACAGGTGCTGCTCTCAGCACTGGTCGGCAGTAACTGCAGAGACGCACAACTAGCCCAAGTGCTGAGAATAAGTGACTGCTGAATGCTCAGCCATCATCTCCTTGTAGCTCAGGGAGTATCACAGAAGAAGGGGTAGGAAGAATGCAAGAGCAAGAGGAAGGTAGAGTCAGCAGCTGTGGTTACCTGTGCAAGATCTATACAAAATAGGCTCATCAACATCCTACCATGCACTGGGGAGGAGTTTACGGGGTCCCACGCCTCCCTGATGATTTATACACAGTTAATGCTTGATGAGGGAGGAAGCAATTGGTAGCTCCTAGTAAAAAGTCCATGTTCCTATAAACAAACCCTTGCCCATGCTTCTGTAAGCAACCAGAATGAAACTCACTGGGTCCTCCCACTCCCCCCCACCCCAAAAGGGAAAAGATAGAAGGGAGGCAAGTTGGGAAGAGAAAGGGGATCAGAGGAGGTGGGATAGGACAAGATAGGGGTGAGTATGATTGAAATATATTATGAACATGTATGGAAATGTCATAATGAAACCCAGTACTATTTACAATATATAGTAATAAAAAATTAAAAATGGGCAAAGGCTCTAACAGATACTTCATTATAAAAAAAAAGAATTCAGATGGCCAATATAGGCCTTTGAAAAGGTATTCATTATCTCTAACCAACAGGGGAATAAATGAGAATAACCTCACACATGTAAAGGATGATAATTACCAGAAAGACAAAAGATAAGTGTTGGCAAGATGCAGACACAAATGAAAACTATTACATACTCTTGTTAAGGATATAAATTAACAGAGAAATTAAAGGAAAAAGAATATGGAGGTTCCTGAAAACTTAGAAATATAACTACCATGAATCCTCTGCATCAGAGAAGCAATCCTGCTTCCAAGTAGCTAGCCAGAGAAAACAAAAATCATATCATTATGTCAAAGAGGTATCTCTGCTCTCACATTCTCTGCAATGCTGTTCAACAAATACAGAAACTACAAACATGTCTTTCAATCGATGAAAGGATAAATATGATATAGTATGTGTGAACACATATACACAGATGGAATATTATTCAACTTTAAAAAACAAATTTGCCATTTTTTAGGGATGAAGGTGGAGAACTTTAAGTAAAATAAGATAGAAAAAGCATACTGTACAATTTCCTTGTACATAGCATCTAAAACAGTCAAATTCATAGAAGCAGAGTATGATGGCAGCTGCAATGGCTGAGGGAAGGAAAAATAGAGGTGATGTTCAAAAGGAAGATCAAGTGATGGAAGGTAGGAAAGTTCCAGAGGCACAATGTAAAGCTTAGGGACAATGGTTAAAAGGAATGCAACACATACTTGAAATCTCTGGTAGGTCTTACATTCTCACCACATACATGCACACACATTCAAATGTAACTATGTAGAGAAGGCAGATATAATCATCAATTTTAAAAGTCATCGTTTTATAATATGTACATAATATTAAAACATCAAGTTATATACCTCAAATATATGTAACTTTTATGTCAATGACATCTCAAGGCTACTTAAAATAAGGGTGTCTTTAAATTAAACACACAGCAATTCTAAGATGAAAGAGCAAGGCCGCCATGAAATTTAGTCTTTGGGTACATACTTGATAATGTTGTCAGCATTAATCACTTCTCCAGTACCAGGTGTCAAGGGACTACCTTGTGACCCATCAATACCTTCAATGGAAAACAACCATTACAGCATCATGTCATGTTAGCAACAACTTAAAACTGTGACTGAAAACTATGGTGTTATATTTACCCTTTTCCTGTTGTGACACCATTGTGCGTTCATATTTGCCGTGATTTAAATCCTTTAGTACTTGCATTAATTCTGTAATCCGAGCAGTGAAACTAAAATTTTAAAAGGAAACAATAATCAAAATGACTATTACATCGTTTGTACAAATGTAACTGACATTTCTAAGATTATAAATTAGTTTGAGATGACCTAAAAGAAGCTTCATCAACATAAAATATTAATGGCTGCATCCACACATGTCCCATTGTGCTCTGTGAGGGCAGGAACACAGGAATAAGGGGGGAGGCTTCACAGAATCCTCATCTCAACAACCAATCATCCAGAAACAAGACAATAATGTTTACTGATAGAATCAGACTCAAGAAGGACGAGCCTTCAATTCTTCAGGAGTGACACATTTAAAAGTCATCTTTCTATCAGAGGGAAGAATATGCCAGCTGTATGCCAAATGCACATGCCTCCCTACAAACAGAGGAAAAGATGACATCTTAATTGGAAATCACTGGGTTCACAGAAATCAAAACCTGTAATGCCAAGAGGCTGGAGCATAAGGTCAGGAGGAGGAGAGCACAGCCACAGTGGTGACTGACAAGCATGCACTCCTTGAAGGAAACTGTAGGAGAGATGCAGCACTAGATAGTCTTGGTACTTGGAGCTCCACGGGTGCATAACTTGTCCTATGTGCACCAAGGTGTAAACATTACATGTGAAGATTTTAGTGTACCAGCCACACCTTAATAGCTTTGAAAAAAGTAAGAAACTTCCTCAAGGAGCAAAACCAACCCACACTCCATAAACTTGGCAAAAAGACCTCAGAAGTTATTACCAAATACAACAGATTCAAGCACTGCCAAGAACAGGAGAGTCCTCACACTGACTTAACCTTCTGTCTTGTTATGAAGACCAACAACAGGAAAGAAGGAATAATTAGGAACATGGATCACAGGCCTGTGAAAGGCATGTCTTCAAATTTTCCTCAGGTAATTCAAGTAATTCAATACGACCTTTTCTATAAGAGTCTGAAATATGTAATCCCATTCCACAGTCTAAGAGCAATTTTAGTACTAGATGGTACGACTGTATCTACAGCTGCATCTAAAGATATAAGGTGACTTTGCACTCCAAGACAACCTCTGTTCATTTCTTATGCTAAGTTGCCAATATTGAAACCTGAAAAAAGAGGAATTCTGGGAAGATGGCAGCGTGTGAGGACCTCCATCGCAGGCAGAGGTAAATTACATCATCACTCTGACAAATGGAGAGGAGAAAGGAAATTGTTAGCTTGTCAGTCAATTTAGGTATAATCAGGGATCCACATAATCAACTTATAACCCCAGCTGATGAGCAAGTTGCCTGCTCAGGGGTGGCCACCGCCGCAGTGGCTAGCCACACCACAGACAAAAAACACAAAAGCAAAACAAAATAGAGCACATTTTGCCTTAGTGCTAAGCTCTCCCCAACTTTTGGGGGGTAAAAAAGCTAAAATTAAGTTAGCAGTAAGCTGATTGAGTGGAAGATACAAAGGGCAAGCCCCAGAACCAGCCTGCCCAGCTCAGCTTGCTGGTCAGCACCAGCCCACAGGACACAGTAGCCATGCCCAGCCCCCGGAGAAGCAGAGATCAGGAGAAGATGGCACAGTTCAGCCTCATCTAAAAAGTTTTTTTTTTTTTTTTTTTTTTTTTTTAAAGTGGGTAAGAAAGTGCTGAGGGGGAAGGAAAGCAGAGTGGGGGAGGGAAGGAGCTGGTACACAGTGCACTCCCAGCAGGCACAGCACTGCCACCTAGGGGGGAAGAGTGGAACTGATTCCCGTTAGCTCAGGGCAGGCACAGCTCCAGCCTAAATGGGGCTCCCCTACTGCTCCCAGCTCCCGCAGAGGCCCTGAGAGTTGCTCCACCCTCACTCACAAGCTCTTGCCACAGCCCAGTGTCTCTCCTCCCTGCTGCCTCCTGACCTGAGTCTTCGCCACCTCAATCCCCACCCTCTTCCCTCAAGCACAACACCCAGGCCATGGGCACACCAGGCCCACAGCCTCACCTGCGCATCTTAGGCATGCACCCACCAGCAGGCATCTGGCTATGGGTTCTTCCAGTCACCCTGGCACAGCCCCAACTCCCCCACTCTCGCTTGAGCACGAAGCCCCAACCCCCGTGGACCTGACACACTAGCCAGTCCAGCCACTGGTCTGAGGGCACACACAGTCCCAGATAAAGCAAGTGAGTGCCCAACCCTCTCCATGGAGCCCAGTGCACACCCCATCCACACTGCCGAATTGTACACATCACAAGGACACCCCCCAACCACTTCAAGTGGAACTGAAATGGGCAGAGATCTCAACACAGTAAGAGTATACCAGCGGAGGAACTCACACCTAACCCACCAAGTCCCAAGTGGGAAGTCAAAAGTGAAACTATAAAAAAGACAGAGCAGATGCAAGCCCAGGATGAGATGATGCTAAGCCCAGATCATACTGGCATGGATTCTATGAAGAGGTTAATAATGGAAATGGAAGCAAAAATTGATAAGTGCCCAGAAAAGGTACAAAGTCGGCTCACAAGCTTTGCCACCAGGCTTAATATAATTGAGGAGAAACAAACGGACTTAAATAGATCAGTGATTGAACTAAAGGCAAACGAGCAAAGAGAAGATCTCAAGAATCAGCTAACCAAACTAAGTGAAGACATGAGCAAATACAAGAATGAGTATCAGGAAGCAATAAGGTAATCAAACCTTGAAATGAAAACTCTTCTCAACATGAAGATAGAGGCAACTCAAAAAGAAGTTCTTTCTGCACAGCAACAAGCAAGCTGACTACAATATATACCATACTCAGAACCAATAGACCATCATCAAACTGGGAGATGATTTTCGCCAGCTATAATTCAGACAGAGGTCTAATTTCTAGAACTTACAAAGGAGGCAGACACCAATGATACCCATCAAAACCCAGGGCAAAGATCCAGAGATACTTAAGATCTCAACAACAAAGCAGACTCAAAACTCCCCCACTATGACTCACGGAACTGAGTGGAAGAGCAGACGGATAGAATGTAAGAGCCATGGTGGGGAAGAATATCCAGAGACATTGCCCCCCTCACACAACACACATGGGGGAAGGAAAAAAAAAGAACAATGAAAAACTGGCTACCTCTGGTATAGTTCATAACCCCCTATCCTATGGACAGATTCAGAATGTACACTGAGGAAGTATCCCACTGGGTAGGGGACAGAGATGAGGGAAACAGGGACAAATTCACAAGATTTGCTCATAAAATGTATAAACTTATTTAGAATGAAAATGTTTTTTAAAAGTTCAAATGTAAACTCTTATTCATTAACTTAAAATTTCTATTAAGAAAAGACTGCTGAGAATCATTTCCAAGTTCTCTATGGCCAGTAGAGAGGAAACATCAAGTGTTGGAAGGAAGCAATAATCCAGTGCAAGGTTCACAGCAGCTGGCTTTGGAAGCATGAAGAGTTTCCTGAAAGGAAAGTCCTCCTCAATGTTCTGTCAAATCCAGCTTCCATGCTTAGCAATGAGTCTCTGTAGCTGCTTATCGTTACCAATCTTACCCGGCCAATCTGGTCATCTCTCGCCCAGCTAAAACTATTCGACCAAGAGCTTGAGACATCCTCAAAAGCATTCTTCCACTTTGGTAATAATCCTTAAAGAGAAATATGTATTAGATTTCCCTCACATTTCTAAAATTAAAACTGAGGCTTTCATTATGAATTTTCATTTCACCGTAGAATTACTTTACCTCCAGAAGCTCTGAATGTGTGCTCCGAAGATGCCGGGGATGAGACAGATCTAGGAAAGGACGACTGACAACCAGGTAACCGACAACAGTGGCAATATCTGAAACAAAATAGTAAAGATTTAAAATGCCATGGTTTCACTTTTTCTACAAATCACATCACACCAACTCATTTAAAATATACTTACATTTGGCAATGATGCTATCAATGAAACCCATAGAAAACCGAAACAAAATGAAATTATGTAAGTGCTCCACCTGACAGGAAACAAACAGAAGTTTTTATATGGTATTTAAAAAATAATTTACCACCAAGATAAAACAAACCATATTGTCTATTAAAGTATAAGATTTCTGATTACATTGTACAAATTATTTTGCTGAACATAATGTAGATCAAAAGGCGGGTACCACAAAAAACACCTCCTGGAACCACTTTTATGCAAATGTGCTTTCCCTTGCATATAACATAACAATGCTTACTTTTAAGATACATATAGATCAACTTATCAATAACCGAAATGCTAAAGAGGGACAAGCCAATCCTTGGAAGTAATACTAACTGTCCAGTGGCCCTCAATGAAGAGGTCTTGAAACCCACTCTGAATGTAGTGCTAATGTAAATCAATGTCATACAGCTTGAGTTAGAACTTTAAGCTTGCATTATCTCAGAAGTACAGGTCTAAAAATTGCATTTTCTTCTGGAGTTTTAGGGTTCATAAAGTGTCCATCTAACAGATGATGACCTGGCACTGGGCTATTTCCATGTGCTTCTTCCTTGCTCATTATGTAACATTCCAGAGTACTGGTTCTTGGAGTCTATTCCTATCATAAAGCTCTCTCCCCCTATGCTTGCTTTCCATGCACTCATCTTGAATTAAAAATATAACAAAACTTTAGACAGCTAGTTAAAATATCTATGTTTAAATAACTGTGTATATGCATGCATGCGTGCATGCGCGCGCGCACACACACACACACACACACACACACACACACACACACACACAGAGTACGTGTATGAATCTTGGCATAGGCCCCAAAAAATCCATACGTGAACACCAAGTATGGTACCTTACCAGTTTTCGGAAGACTGAGTGGATTGTCTGCTTTTCTCTTTTATTCCCATTATAAAAGGCAATTTCTTCACTAGTAAAGAAAATAATCATGCAATTAATTTCAATGTTGCCTAACCCTGAAAAATAACTGAGACTTAGTGTCTGATGACTAAATATTTATACTTAAATGAGCAAATGTGGTACATGTAGAGCTGGGGGTGAGGGGTGGGCTGTTCTTGAGAGCTAGCTCCTAGCTCAGCTCAGTGGAGCAAAAGCACGCACACGTGACTGCATCACAGCTGACGTGATCTATGCCTTATGCAGCCTGGCTAGAAAAGATACAATGGGCTCACAGATACCATGATATAAAGTCATTATAGATTACAAGGCAAATTACACACCTAAACAGAAAAAAAAAGAAAAGAAAACTTTGAAAAGCAAAAAAGTTAAGTGTTGAGGCTTCACAATGCCAGTTCCCGGGCCTGGTTGCTTCATAACTGTTCTTAGAGCCCCAGTATTCCTCATAACAATTCCTCTTTTCTTGAGCTAGTGTGAATGTACCCACAAGGGCCACAAAGCTCTTAACTAGTTAAAAAAGAAAAAAGCAACTTATAGATGAAGAAAGACCCAGTGTAATAAGGTAAATTTATTAGTCACACAGCTAGCAAAGCCAACTGCTAAAGTTGTAACTCCTGTCTGACCCTTAATTTGGTAGTCTTTCCACTAAATAACTATGATTGATGTAAACCAGCCCAGCAAAAGGTCTCTTACAGTACAGGAAAGTAAATATTGATATGGAAGTCCAAATGTCATAGTTAATCCATTAAGAACTGACAAGGGTTTTATATTGTACTCCAAAGACACATCTTTATTGTTAGAAGAGCAAGGGACATATCTGTGATTCCAGTACTCCCAATGCTGAGTCAGGAAGATGTCAAGTTGTTTAAGACTATCCTGGTTTATACAGTAAGGATGAAGGGAGGGATGAGGGAAGGGAGAAGCAGGGTATCTCTTAAAGAAATAACAGGAGAGAGGACTCTCTTTTGTTTCTGGACCCTTTCTGTATAGGTGAAACGTTGGTGAAATCAGGAACTGTTTTCAATATCTTGAGATCAAAAGAAGTAACCCAAGGAGAGGGACAGTCAAGACAATGTCCAAAAAGAGACAGCACCCTCGCAAATGCAGCAATGAAAAGGCTAGAAGATGGTGTCACACACTCATCTTTGTTCTTAGGAAAACTATCTGGGTTTAGACTCACTTTTCAAACACACTGAGTGTGCTCCTCAGCTGCTGAGCAAGCATCTGCAGCTTGACAATGGAAGAATGGACCCAAAGCATAGAAAATGAAGCATCTTGAAATAACCAGGTACTGGGAAATGTTGGCTGATGCAGCCATTCCACACAGTGCACAAGCCCTGCAAAGTTGGATGCAGTTTCACAGCAGTGCATGGCATTCACATCACAGTGAAAGAAGAGAGGGAAGGCAGAGCTCATGTGCTCTGTGAGAAGAGTGCCACTCTTTTCAGCCCACCTTGAGGGTCTGCAGTTGGCTGGGAAGTTGCGTGCCCGAGGCCTTACTGACCTGCTGTGGCCTAGCTAATGCTCAGAAGACACATGAGACCCTTTGAACCTTTCCTACAGAAACCATGGGTGTTCTCATCTTAACTCTGCCTACATATGTCCTAGTACAAGTTAAGAATATTGCGCAGTACTTGGCAGTCAACTTCCTGTAGTAACTTCACTAGGAATAAAAAAAAGAGCAAGAGCCCTGCTTCTGGGACTCCACTATCTTATGTGAAGTAGTCAATGTACCTACTGCTGAAGCCTTTGGAGTCATGTGTGTTTCTGTAGCGAAAAAAAACATCCTACAGACCACATCTCACTTATTTCCCTCGATTCCCCTGCCCCCCTATAGCATAAAACTTCACATATAAAATTAACATCACTTTAACAATCTAAGCAAGTAATAGAATAGGGAACTATTAAGTCATTTCTTAAATAATAAAAATTCTCCTCCAAGTTAACTTGAAGTTGGCAGATCAACAGGAGAAAATGTATGGACTACTTGCTCCATATCGAAACTGAGAGGAGTTGGGGAGATAGCTCAGAAGTTAAAAGCACTTGCTTGCAAAGCCTGATAGCCCAGGTTTAATTCCCCAGTACTGACATAAAGCCAGATAAACAAAGTGGTGCATGCATCTGGAGTTCATTTGTAGCAGCAAGAGACCCTGGCACACTCATCCATACTCTCTCTTTCCCCCACATAAACAAATAAGCAAATACACACACACACACACACACACACACACACACACACACACACACACACGTTTTTAAACTGTTTTTTAGCTAGAAGCAGGGGTGAGTGTAGAACTCAGTCTTCATGATTACTCTATCATCTCTACTATGAAACAAGAAATCAAAGCTATGAAAAACTTGCTAAAAATGATATAACATAGAATTGATACATAGATTGATAAGAGGTGGCTTTGAAACATACATTTCTTTCTTCCTGTTTTAGATTTTAAAACTAAGTGGAGTTTTAAGGGCATATCTCATTGGTAGAACACTTGCCTAGCATTTGAGAAGACTTGCCCCCAAATATTACTGGGTAAAGAGAATACTACAAACATCATCTCAAATTTAAAATACTTATGGATAAATTAAGACGAACATTTCTTTGAGCAACTTCATGTAAGATTTGAATCCGATCAAGTAAATTTAAAAGGAATTCAGTCAAGAAAAGATATGAAGAAGTGAATCAAGGATACTACATGGCTAATAAGAAAATAGATTTGAACATAGAAGATTACTACTTTACAAACTAATGCCCTTCATAGTGTGCATTTTAAAAACAAGTGAAAAGACACAGCTTCAGGGGCAGCATTATTTCACTTTTGGAATCAATATAATGGCATCAGTAGCCATTAAAATAATTTTTCCTATTATTTTAAGATGTTTCTCCTTACCTATTTGTGATGAGCCGGGAATTTACGTATCTATATTCACCTTCATATTTTTGCTCAGTTATTGTCATCTTACCAATGGGTCTTCTAAGCCGAGTTAGGAACAGCCCAGAAACAACCAAATAGGCCATCATGCTTGCTGGACCCTGTCATTAATGAAAGAGAAGAATACACAAAGGTCAAGGAAACAGCACAGAATCCACTGGTGTAAACATGGAGAATTATTATCATTAACTTGTGACCACCAGAGAAATTGTTCCTTTAATTTTTCCACTCTGGAAATAAAATATACACTAGGCTCTACATTTCTACTACTCATTTACTCCAACACCTGCACATCCTCCCCTGACTCCCACATTTGCTCACCTAAAAACTCCTGCTTCTGGTTCTACCATCTCTACCTCATCAAAAGCTCTTCTATTAGAACTTGTCTTAGCATTCTCATATTTCACAATAATTTTCAGACCTCTGTCTGTTTTGTCTTCCATTAGCATGTTAATATTCCCTTAGATTTCTTCCTTAGCTCTCTTCTCATTTCTCTTAGGAGCCCAAGATATTTTTGCCAAATAAGTACCCACAGCCTTGCTTCACTAGCATGTAGATGTCTCAAGTTCAATTCCCCCTAACAAGCTCTATTCAAGTCTTTCCCTGCTAATACACTGTGCTCCAGCTTCTAGATCTCAACTCTGTAAATGACCTTATAACCCACTGATCACCTTGGGAAAGAAGTTCAGCTCATCATAAACCTTCCCATCATTGCTACATATAGCCCATGTTCTGCCCTTCCAAAATAATTGTTTCTTAAAGGGGCCCATGTATGACAAGCTTAACATACCTAATAAATGCCTAAATATCCCCTCAGAACTGCTCAACAATCAGCTCCAATTCTTCCAGGCACTAAATTTCCTTGAAATTTCCACTACCATATTTCATAACAATTGCCTGAATAAACTATTTCTTTCACCATATTGTAATTTTTATTTAGTCATTTTTTTCATGTCTATTATGTGACTGATTCAATGCATTTCAACTATGGCAAATATGAGCCAAAGAGGTGCTAAATGTGTTTTTTATGAAATGCAGAATCAGGTAACAGAAACATGAGACATATTTAAGTATGAGAAAAAATATAAGAAATACACTATTATAGCAAGAGACAAGGGAGAATAGGTCTATTCATTCTCATATGGTACAACAGGCTATGAGAATGTTTCAACCTCAATTACAGGCTAAGAAAAGGTTAGAAGTAGGAAATTCAAAAAACAAACTGCTTTTCCCCTATGTTTTGAAAGAAAACAAAAAGCCACCAGGTAAAGTATTATTAATCAACCACAAAATGCATATCACATATATAGGTACATAAAACCACCACACTTACAGTTTGCTATAAATATAGAGCAATACATTACAATACTGATGATTAAAGTTACATTTCAATGAGAATGCTCAGAAAAAAGAAAGATGATTCTTGCCAACAGAGGTATCAGAGACAAGGGGATAAGGTGCATGGGCTAGCCAACATTTATATTATTATAAAATACTTTTGAAACTGTTGTATCCTTCTAAGTGCATTGCCAATATTTTAACATTCTAATTTTATATGAAAACGGTTGCTGACAAATTTCTTTTTAGATATGACTTTGCAACAATGAGAGTTTGAGTGTTCAATGTGCCAGTCCTTCTAGATATCAAAAAACAAAATTAAGATACTGTGGTGGCTTGAATTATGATGTCCTCTATAAATTTGTGTGCTTTGAATGCAGGTGAGGACCTAACTGGAGGAGGCGTGTTGTTGCGGAGGAGCTTGGGTGTGTTATAACCAGCTCCTCTTGCCAGAATTGGGCTCACTCTCTGGCAGCTGTTTTCCACCTGCTGTGGCAGAGGTGATGTCCAGGTCTGCTCATGCCATGTTTTCCCCTGCCACCATGGAATTTCCCCTTGAGACTGTAAGCCAGAGGGGAAAAAATAAAAAACTTCCCTCACATCAGCTGCTTTTGGTCAGTTGCCTGCCTTATCCCAGAAATGAGAATATTAACTACAACAGATACTTTTTAAATCCCTATTACAGTATTATTTTATAACAAGAGTATGTTAGGTATATAACTTGAAAACATAGCCGGGCGTGGTGGTGCACGCCTTTAATCCCAGCACTCGGGAGGCAGAGGGTAGGAGGATTGCTGTGAGTTCAAGGCCACCCTGAGACTACACAGTGAATTCCAGGTCAGCCTGGACTAGAGCGAGACCCTACCTCGAAAAAAAAAACATGTTTGTGCTTTGAGACAAACAAAAAAATTCACACACAGTATAGTATTATAGCAATTTAAAAGTTAGAATAAAAGTAGACTCACCTGAGCTCCAATTGCACTTGTTAACTTGAAAATATATAAAACTATATCTAAAAATGGCTGTAAAATAAATAATAGAATATACAGAATTAGATCTAAGAACTAGATGGCCTAGACAGCTAATATAAAGTGTTAAATATAAAGTGTTATTCAACATTTAATTAATTGAAAATTAACATAATTGTTAATATGTGGAGCTCTCACTGTCCTAATGAACTGTAACACACAAACCAATGAATAGTTAAGACATGGTTTTAAACAACTTAAAGTGGAGATAATATGAACAATATACCTACTGACTCCTCACTCTTCATCAACTAATACAGCTCCACCAAGGTAATTATCTGTTAGTTAGTAGTCTCTCAAAGGAATACAAAGACATTGACAAAATTACTTGAGCTATAATGCCAAATCTGCTATCCATTTTTCTGGTGTTTATATATGTTCATCTGTAAAAATGAGAGGATCTTACTGCTGCAATATTGCTCAAATCTATACTTTACCACAACAGCAATTACAAACTAAAATCATTAGGCCTGTGAACCTTATTTTATGATAAAAAGCTAAAGGTTCTAGCACTATAGGAATACACTAAGGCACAGCTCCTCACAGGAGAACACTCAACCCATGCATCAGCAGCAGCATGGCCTATGAATTGTTTTTCAAGGAACCCAAACTGTGTTTATTCACTCAAAGTCCAATATTCATGTTATTACCAATATGCTTAGTTTATCAGTTGGTTAGCACCAAGATATGTCTTATGCTCTTCTTTTTGTCTTATATATTACCAAGAAGCTAGAGATATTTATAAAATTGAAGTATATTAAAAGGTTACAAACAAAAAATAGGGACTATTTTTTAATAAGTTAAAGCCAAAGAATAAATAATTGAATGTTTAAAACTGCAAACACACTGTAGTGTTTAGCAACACTGAATCAAATCACTCTGATAACATTCTTATCTCAGGTGTGACAAGACATGAGCTGCAAATGTGCTCACATGCCAAGATGCAAACAAGCTCCAATGGTCTGTCTATAAAATTAGCAACACCATCACATGAAAGGTTTTATATATAACCTCAATTCTATGCCTCCCCACGCACAGAACAAACTTTAACTGTGGTAATAGGAGTAGAAAAACAGGCTGAATTCCTGAACTACTTGTAGTTGTCCAAATTCCTAGGATTTGGATCAATCAGTGAAGACTTCTAGAGAGATAAATAAAGACAAAGGTTCTTAATGTGTCTTAAACTGTCCCTCCACCAACATGGTTGATTCAGGTGTACTCCTAGTCCCATAATGTGATCTAGAATTTCTGTGCCAAACCTGAATACTTGGGTCAATAGTGAACAGAGGTAAAGATACCATAATCCATCCGGTTTGAATTAAAACTATTGTATCTAATCTGTCAAGAGCATTGTTTCTATACCGATCTATCAATCAATTCTATATAAATCTGCTTATATTCAAACTTTCAACAAAGAACTCTTGTCAAGTAAGAAACTTACCTTACTAAGATTTGAATACAGATCAACTACACTATTACAAAATTTTTCTACGTCTTGGGTCAGCAGCTGGTCTGGATTAGCAATCCTGTTGTCCAGGTTTCCCATTTTATAGTATGTGAAAGCTCTGAAAGAGCAATTAGAAAATATTTCAAAGCAAGTGATTTTAGAAACAAAACAAAAATGCACACATTATACTACCTTTTGCACATACAGACAAACAACTCTAAAGATTCTAAGGATTGTCCTAATTTATTTAGCAATGAGGAAGCATTCCAGGGGATGATTTGAGGACTAAGACTGGACTAGAATCCCAATCACTGAGACCTCCTTCCTAATATGTTCCTGGTCTAGGAGCCATTTTCTTCAAAATCATGTCCAATAAATAAAAACTTTCCAATATCTCAGCAGCACAAACATTACTATTCAACTGAAATATTTCTCATTTACAAACAGGTCATCACTTACTGGAGATACTCCTCATAGAGGTATCTAGTGAGCCTGACTCGGAAGCACAGTTTGAGCTCATTCAGCCCATACTTCAAGAAGTTATTAACCAGAGAGATCTAAAACAAACAAACAAACAAACAAACAGTATTGGTTTTATTTAGCTTCTACTTAATTATAATTTACTTCTCTAGATCATCCACAAGCTCTATGATTGTTTTATAACTGGACGTCCATATATTTCAGCTGTTTTACTTAGAATGCGTAACAACACAAAAGAAGCAAGCTAAACACATGCAATTGGCTTTAATTACTCTCTTAAGCTTTATGTGTAACTCAATTATAAAATGCTAATTGTGAGACCCATCTTGTTTTTTTTGTTGTTGTTAAAAAAAGTCAAACCTGTTGCCTTTCTATCCGATGTAAAGACTTCATTTCTATCTTTGGTTCTGCTACTTGTGCTATGACCCAAGGACAACAGATTTCTATACACGCTCCATGTGCCTTGGTTTAAAAAATACAGTGTGCTCTCTATCAGTTAATGTTCCAAATTACCTCTACAATCATCTTTTCCATCACTGTATTAGTATTAATTCTTCTACTGTTCTGGACTCACATTCAAGTTTTAAACTCCTACCACTCAGCATTTTCTCTAGTAAGGTTTGGTCTTCTGCTAAATCCCAATCTTTGGTATCTGTGCTGCCTATCTCAATTTTTTAAAAAATTTAAATAGTCTAAAAAACTATTATGTATGCCCATCTTCAAACTTTATCAAGCTAAAATTTAATTGGATTTCACAACCAAGCTTCTTTCTACCCCAAATTTTTTAAAAATATCTTTATAATGAGATACACTATATGAGCAAATCTTGTGATGGTACCCCCATTTCCCTCCTCTCTGTCCCCAATCCTCTGGGGACCCTTCTCGGTGTGCATACTGGATCTGTCCTTGGGGTAGGGAGTTATGAATTACACAAGAGGTAGCCAGTTCCCCACCCCCTTGTGAGTTATTGCTGAGGGGGGCAATGTCTCTGGATATTCTCCCCCACCATAGCTCTTAAAATCTTTCTGCCCCCTCTTCCACTCAGTTCCGAGTTATGGTGGGTGAGTTTTAAGTCTGCTTTATTGTTGAGATCTTAAATGTCTCTGGACTTCTGCTTTGGATTGGGTTGTCTACCCCAAATTTATAACACTAAGAGGGCCAATAAACTAAAAATGAAGATCAAGTTAAGAAAAATCACTTATTAGAAAAACCATTTTTTATTAATTCAGATCATAACTCCAATTTAACTTAAACTACATAGCTCAAATTACAATACTTTATGGCCTTAAAAAATATTGTCAACCAAGGTGACTTGCTCCTCTCACTCCCCATTTGGCAGTGTCTGGAAGGAGTTTCAGATGTTACATTGGAAGAGGAGGTATAACTGCCATTTAACAGGATGCTACTGAACACTGGAGAGAATCTGGCTGGGAGGGAGAAAGAGAGAAGTGAGGGAAGAAATGAAGAGGGGGAATAAAGGGAAGAGGAAACGTAAGGAGGAAGGGGGCAGAAATCCACATATGTATACATGTATACTAGAAATAAAATTAAGCCAAATGTAATTTCTTTTTTCTATCTAGTATAGAGGTATTAGGTATGGGAAAAAATGGGTTATAGGCTACAAAACTGAACTCAAAATTGTACTTAATATGATAAATCTTAAAAATTTTTAGAAAGTAAAAATCCTTAAAGATTTTATTTTACTAAAATGAAAATTAAGATTTTTTTAAAGACATAAACTTACAAGAGGCATGGCAGCAATGAAGTTGAATAAGTATTTCTTGAAATCTTCTCTGCTACGACCAATGATACCACTGCAAACCACCACATGCAATGCATTAGTTGCAAAAGAAGCGAAATAAACACGAAGTAACTTCTGTAAAGCTCTAAAATTATTCTTGGAAATCTCTACTCAATCAAATAGGGGGAAAGAGATGAGAAAAATTTGCTTATAAAAACATGTTTGCAATGGTTGGAACATTATTTTTAAATAGCTACAAAGGATTAAGAATAAATAAATATTTATTTATTTTAAACAGCTACAAAAATTAAGAATGCTAACGAGAGACTACAGGTGTAGCTCAGTGGTAGAACTTTTGCTTAGTTAGCATGTGCAAGGTTCTGGGTCAGATCCCCACAACCATAAAAATGAGGGGGGGGGATCTTAAGCTACCATAAATAGAATCTAGACAGTGAATCAACTAACAACTTTATAGCCCCGGGAATAGTACGTTATGATACTATCAATAAATCAAAGTAGCATTTGTTTGTTTTAAATATTATACCACCCTTGATTCTCACTGGAATGAATTATTGAGAGAATTAAAAAAGGCCAATGAGGGATCAGGTCAGCCAACTTTCAAAGGTCAAAAAGTACTGTGGGCTCTGTGAACCACAGGCTCCTGGTGCAGCTACTCCATTGCCAAGAAGGAGTGCAGAGTCCATACTGAGCCAGGCTGTGCTCAGATAAAATCTGACTGGAAGTCAATATGAGATTTCACCTGGAGGATGGCTTGCCAACCTGGGGCCTAACTGACTCGCCACAGAGTGTTCCAAGAGTTCTGCAGAGGCTTCAGGTCCCTTAGCACAGTTCAGTGAGATCAACTGCTATTTTATATGCTTTGGTTGTTTTATGAATTTATATTTTGAAAATATACATTAAGAATTTAAGACAAACGTCCTGCTACTTTATTTAACAGCTTCAAAGCTATTATATCATATAAGTAAGTAATCTGAATACACAATGCATCTTATTTACTTGAGATATGGCTTACTTGATCACATATCTTTTTTTTCAAAGAATTCTTATTGCTATTTCCAAATGTAGTAAGATGTACTTTTAGACACACTGAAGTAAATTATTTGCCTATACCTCCTGAAAAATATGGCTCATATGTAGGGAATAGGTAAATGTATTTGAGGAAATCTGGGTTTTAAAAAGCTAGCAAACAGCCAGGCGTGGAGTGGTGGTGCACACCTTTAATCCCAGCACTCAACAGGCAGAGGTTAGGAGGATTGCTGTGAGTTTGAGGCCACCCTAAGAATACATGGTGAATTCCTGGTCATCCTGGGTAAGAGTGAGACCCTGCCATGAAAAGACAAAATTCATTCACAATGTAATTTTAATAGTGACAAAGGGAAAAGTGTTAATTTTTAAAATAAAATTATCCTATATTATAATCATGCAATACTTAATTTTTTTAAGTTAGGCATATTAAATATTAGCATTTAATCAACTATTAAAGATCCCATATGTAAAAAAACTCAGAGTTTTAGTTAGGAGAAAGTTAACAATAAACTTTAAAATGGAAATTTTTTTTTTAAGCTGGCAAATGTGGGCTAAGAATGTGAGAATGTTCCCTGTACTAGTCTTGCTAGGCTTAAGGATATCAAAACTTTGTTTTTCTTTATTTAGAATCCTGTTTTGTAGCATAGGCTGGCCTCAAATTTGCAATCCTCCTGCCTCAGTATCTTTAGTACTGAGATTAGAAGCATACACCACCTCACCCAGGTCCTCAACAATGATTTTTAAAAATTCAAGAAACAAAATAAATTAATTGAAATTTTTGTTCAATTTCACAATTTTAAACCCGAGTATACAATAGGGTAACTACTGTAACTAGTAGAATTATAAATTGGATCAGGCCGCATATTAACTTTCTTTCTGTCCATCAGCACCAACTAAACTAGGTACCTATTCTTGACAATGCATTTTCCTGGGTAAAATATTTAATAGAATTAATATTTTGCTACAGTGTAGTATTATTATATTTTTAGAGTTGGAGATATATTTTTATTAATAGACAAGATATTTAAAATCAGAGGAAAAATATGACATCTTACAAATCATTTGAGAGGCCATCAATGTCTTCTGTACATCAACTATATGAAAGCCTCAAATGACTTGGGCATACAATAAATAAACAGAGCCTGGCAAAAAAATAAAATGATTCTCCTAAAGGTAGTATGCTACCAGTAATGAACTAGCATATCGAGTATGTTTATGCTTAACTTATCAACCTATATACACCCCCTCTCTCTGCCTGTCTCTCTCCTTCCCCCCTCTCTCACCCCCCCCACAGCTCCTATAAAGACCCTTCAGGGGAGACCAGCCCAACAAGAAGCTCTTAACTCCTGCTTTCTAAACATAAATCAGCCAAGAGTCACTGACTGCTTGAGGAAATCCTCTAATGCTCAAGCATGAGCAATAAGGACCCTGAAGAACAACACTGAGAACTAAAAAGCAAAGCAAACAAAAGTAATTTTAAGAATGGCTTTGGAAATGAAAACAAAACCGCATACTTGAAAGCATGATTACTATAAAAATGAGCATCCAAGCAAGACAACTCGAGACAAGGTAGGAGTAAAAACAGGGAAGTAAAATTAATCGCCTGCATGTTCAACTTATTTCAATATTATATTTTTGTTAAAAAGCTTGAACTGAATTAGAGAGAACAGTAGACAAAAAATTAAAGTGCACAAAACAAAAATTTGTAATTTAAAAATGCCAAAATGAACAAAATGCTGTACAGAAGGAGAACTGCCAAAGCCTAGCATTGGCATAGTTGTAAACGACGGTATCAGGTAACTAATAAAGCCTGACTCAACAAAAACAATGCAGAATGACACTGAGAAGGTAAATGTGGGCATGGCAGGAATACCAGAATGGACTCTCTCCTCCAAAATAGGAAGCTTACACTTTTCAAACGGAAACCCCCTACACATACTAATACCAGTATGTGCCACTAAGACTCAGACATAAAAGATAGAAGTGTAAGAATCAAACCAGTGGCTCTGGGTAATGACAGCTAGGATGGGCAGAGTGAGCCAGGAGACTATCTTTTATAATTAAATCCGGTAGGTCTACCTGACATTAACCAATGTTTGAATATTACTCTGATTAAAATAAAAAGGCATGGAACAGGTTTCAGGGAGACCTGAGCTGAATTTAAATGCCTATAAATTTACCCACACTTAGAGGAACATCCTTAAGGACTTGAATCTTGGCGGTCACATTTCTATATTCTCCTAGACAAACGCCTCGGAAGCATGAACAAAAGGATTCCTTCTATAATTTTCTAAGAAGCAAATCAAGAATCTAAAAGAAAAGGCCTGCATTTCAAAAGTTTGGGTATATTACCTTAGATTGAGTATATTAAGAAGTTTTTCTGAAAAGACTGAATACTAGAATTGCAATTTTTTAACTTTGACATTCAAGTTGTAATAAGTAGCTACAAGGAGTACATTTACATCTCATCTGACATGTTCCAGTTTTTAAATTCAAAATTATCAACTACAGTAATTAATATGTAAAAAGATTATAATGAAGAATTATAAAAAGTCCCAACTAGAGAAGCAGAAAGGTTTTTTTTTCACTTCTAATGAGCATAATCAGTTTGATTAACTGAAAGGCTTTTGATATTTTCCTTCAAATTACATTAATTTCAGACACCCAATATTAGGTTGCTCTTTTAAGCCTCGACACCAGAACCTGTTATTTATTCTGCATTTTAATCTTGGGCTTACTTGTCTCAGCTCAGCAAGGCTTGAGACAGAATGCCTCCGCTCGTTCGCATGCATCCTATCATCATGTACCAGGACCTGCCTACACACGGGAAACATGCAAAACCCATATGTCAAGTACATGGACAGACACATAATTTGACTTCAGTATCCTTTATCTTATTTTTTGTTTACAAAGACAATGCTTAGATATGAGACAAATTAGGATTTAACTACATAAGAGGAAGGTGAATGGCGAGTACCTTTCAATAAGTGTCCCATTTTGAATCATCCAAACATCACAGTATGTTCGAGATACCAGCATAACAGCAATAAGTATCAAGTAACCTGTCTGAAATAAACCAAGTATAGTAAACCAGATGCAATTTAGAAAAGTTAAAAAGGCACATTGCCTTGGTGAACATTTTGGTTTCAAAATTCAGATCTCAATCCTAAAAAATACACGTGGATCTATAAGCAATTTTAAATATAGTTTTAAAGGATTTAAAATTGTAATCTACATATATGAAAAGGGTTACTTGATAGATCATTTAATCTTTCTCATCCAAAATTCAAAAATGAATCTTAGGCAGGTAAACTAACTTTCTCTCAAAAAAAAAAAATAATAATAATAATGGCAGAAACTAACTTAATTACCAGAATCATTATGTTGTGATTTTCATGTATTTTTAATATATGACATTAACAAAGAAAAGGTTAACTATACAACTAAACAACTACAAATTACTGAAGCCTAAAAATTTGCCCAGGTAGGATAAATTTGGTTCAATTTGTTTTAAAAAAACAACATTAATACCATTCCTGTCTTCATAGGCTTTCAACTTAAGCTACTGAGGAAAAATTTACATACCAGAACCAGCAGACAAATCAGGCATATTGTGAAGCTTGGAATGAACGGCAAGATGGGAAGGTCGGGGGTAGCAAAAGCAAGCATGGCACTAGAAATAAGTTAACTAAACCACGTCAAAGAGAGAATGAAGATTGATGAGGGTTGAATATAAAGAGATTAAGACCATATATGGAGAACAGTGTAGCTTCTCCAGCAGGTTTAAACAGTATACAATTGCTGTAGGTTTCTACGAGGTAGAGGAGAATGCTACAAAGTGTAGATGGCTCACTTAAGCAACACCTGGTAAGAGGGATAATGAAGAATGGAGAGGTGAGAGGCAAGGCTAGGTAAACAGCTAGGAGGGGGAGATGAGAATCTGCTGCCACTCAAGGCTGACCTTAACCTCTAAACTGGAAGACTATGGTAGTAACATAAAAGCTAAAGTCAGAGGCAAAAGCTTGTGGAGAAAGGGATTTGTTGGATACTGTTCAAAGTTACTGGAGTGAGGGACAACTGAATGTATTATTTATATAAATTTTGCAAAACAAATACTTCAGAAAGTAAAGATGTTTAAATAAAAGCAAGGAAGAAACTCATATACACCAAATATTACATAAAGCCATAAGAATATATGAGAGAGAGGTTATGAATAAGCTGTGGCATATGCTATAACAGTGTTTGCAGAGTTAGCACCCAAGGCAGACACCAGCTTCCTGCTGCCTTATCAACCCAGGTTTTCTTATCAACTGACAAGAGAAGAACCTACTG
Source organism: Zapus hudsonius (assembly GCA_004024765.1). NCBI lineage: Eukaryota > Metazoa > Chordata > Mammalia > Rodentia > Dipodidae > Zapus > Zapus hudsonius. Next base: position 50,551 of record PVHP010002379.1, read on the forward strand.
CCTTCAATAATGGCCAACCATAGTGTGAGTTTAACCAAAATGCCAACTTTTAAATCAATAATAGCCAACCATAGATGTGAGTTTAACCAAAATGCCAGCTTTTCAATCAGCCAATCATAGATGTATGTTTAATGTAATGCCAACTTTTAAATCAGATCTTACACATAGTCTCAATCCTAAACTAATTACTGAGGTAAGCAGCAAACAGACAAACTCCACCTCCATCTTCTGTAATTGCCAAGGGAGTTTGCTTCACTCTCTTGAAATGGAGTTAGACTTGGAGTTTTATGACCCTCAAAGATGGTACTCAAAATGACTGTGGCATGGCTAGGTCTAGACAAAACTGGAAGGCTGGCCGTGTTAGCTCCTTCCACCTCCCTTACTAACTCCTGAGCGCCTCTCTGAGGCCCACATTCATTCGACATGCAGCAAATCTTTACAATAGTAAAATGAGCCTTGAACTGTCAACAAATTAGGGAGTAATATACCAATCTTTTCAAAGAACAGGAAGTCTCCAGAGGAGACAAGTTGTAAAAAGAAACAGAAAATAACTCATGCTAGAAAAGTCATGGTAAACCTTCACAAAGAAGACAATGACAGTAAACAGTAAAGCTGTTTTTAAACACACACATTCTTGGGGCGTGGGTGAGTGGAACGTCACAGACAGTGAATGAATACAAGCAAACAGCAAAGAATACTCTGAGCAAATGGGACGGACAAGAAGGCCAGAGTCAAGTGCTGCTTTATCTGTTTAGAAAAAGAAGCAAAATGTTTTTATTGGGGGAGGGGGGTTGTGCTAGAAATAAGACTAACTAGACAAGGAGAGATACAAAAAGACTAGAATAATAAGAGACTATAATAATCCTGAGAGCAGCAGGAATGTAAAGGGAGAAACTCTAGAGTATTTATACTAGGTATGCTGGCACACTTCTGTATCTCTAGCATTTGAGAGGTATGAGGCAGGAGAATCTTAACTGAGTTCAAGGCCGGCCTAAGCTAAATATTGAGACTGTTTCAAAACATCAGATAGACAGACAGACAGAGATAGATAGATTGATTGATAGATGATAGATAGATAGATAGATAGATAGATAGATAGATAGATAGATAGATAGATAGATAGATTGGTTTCTGTGTGTGATATATGAGCATGTGTGTTTATGTATGTGCAGGTGTGGGGGCGCATGTGTGAAGGCTAGAAGTTGATGCTGGGTGCCTTCCTCAATCACTTTCTATTTACTAAGGCAGTGTGTGTGGGTTTGTTTTTTTTTTTTTCCACTTGAATCCAGAGCTCACCAATTTGGCTAATCTGCAGGCATGAAGCACTTCTAAATTTTTCTAAAAATATACATTACCTTTGTGTAATTAGGAAAAAGGTTTGCCATATTACCTTTCAGAGCTTTTCAAGACGAAGGGAGAATGTGGTGGAGAGAGGAAGGAGCTCTCACTGGGACCCACAACGCTCTGGGTCATCTTGTCCCTGGCTCACTGTTGCTGTAAATCTACCACTCTCTAAAATGTTAACACACTGCATTTAAAAAGATACATTGGCAGAAAAGACTCTTAAAAAGAAATCCAGGAACTAATTAAAGAAGACTATACTATCCAGGTAAGTATAAGAGAGAAAGCAGTGAGACCACAGTGACTAGAATGATGAGAGGCAGGGAAAAGAACCATGGGTGATGGCTGGCGCCTCTATAAACTGGGAGAATGCTTCAGGGGCAAAGATGGAGAACATAACATTGTTTTAATAACCATTAAAATGCTATAATGAAGCCGGGCGTGGTGGTGCACTCCTTTAATCCCAGCACTCGGGAGGCAGAGGTAGGAGGATTGCCGTGAGTTCAAGGCCACCCTGAGACTACATAGTGAATTCCAGGTCAGCCTGAGCTAGAGCGAGACCCTGCCTCGAAAAACAAAACAAAACAAAAGCTATAATGATAAACAGTAATCTTGAAGAGGAGACAAAGGAAAGAATAATAAAATCCTATTCCTATAGCCAGCTCACTTTCTAAAAATAGTTCCTCAGATACTATTTGGAGTATCTTAAAAAGTACTTAATCCAATATGAAAAGGCAACCTTCCCACATATCCCATGGCAAGGTGACCTAGAGGTTTTGCTTTTTAATTGAATCTTGTTTTAGCAGCAGCTGCATGGTAACACCCTACTTCACATTTCCAGAATGAGCAGTACTTCACCAAGAGAAAAGTAGTTAAACTTGGCACTGAACTAGAGTGCTTGCATGAAAGGTGGGAATTTAGAGACAAATTCATTAATCTTTGCGGACACAGAAAACATCTGAGCTACAGTACTATCATTTACAGCTTTCATACCTGAATCTCAAGAGTTGAACATTAACACTAGTATTTCATAAGCACTTACCTCTTTACAAAATGTTCTAGGGACCATAATTTTCAGGATTTGCCTGAGCCTTGATAAAAATACCATGTCCAACATGGCTCGCTCCTTTTTTCCTTCTTTCTATATTTGGAGGGAAAAAAAAGACCTTGTAAGATAGGTATGAAAAATGCATTTAAAATATAGAACAACAGGCCGGGCGTGGTGGCGCACGCCTTTAATCCCAGCACTCGGGAGGCAGAGGTAGGAAGATCGCTGTGAGTTCGAGGCCAGCCTGAGACTACATAGTGAATTCCAGGTCAGCCTGGACTTGAGCGAGACCCTACCTCGAAAAACCAAAAAAAAAAAAAAGAGAGAGAGAGTCAAAGTAAAATATAGAACAAAAGGCTGGGGAGGTGGCCCAGCTGTTAAAAAGCACTTGATTGTAAGCCTAGCACCCCAGATTCAATTCCCCAGTACCCATCATGCATTTGTGATCCCAACACACCTACAGCAATGGCAAGCAGAGCCACAATCCAAAGCTCACAGGCCACCAAGACTGGCTCACATGAAGAGGAAGAAAAAACAAAGGAGACTCTTGAGTAAAGTAGAAGGAGAGGACAAATACTCCTAGATTGTCCTCAGACCTCACATGTATGCTATGGCACATGAACACCCACACACACACATAACACAGACTCTTCACATGTGGGACCCTGCTAAGAGGCACGGAGGATACAGGGTTAAATGAAGTTGAGATGGGATTTGATAAAGTCTCTGACTCGCTTATCTCTGAGCTTCTCGGAGACCCAGAAGGCATTTCACCATCCCCCTCTTTTGATCCTGAACCTCCAGCCCTCCAGGCAGGCCACAGCAGCCCTGAGATAAGCAGGCAATTCAAGGCCTAAACTCACTCCAGCTGTAATAACAAACCTGGACAATAAGGTTACAGCTCCTCTGCAGCCATCACCATTCTATACATGTCTAGAGTAACATAGGAAGACACCCCCATCCACAGGCTACTGGCCCCTGCCAATCCACTCATGAGATATCCACAGACTGCCCCTACCAATCCCCTTGCTGCTTATGCCCCTACCTTTGCCTTTTCCTCTATATAAACAACCTTTATCTATACAATAAACGAGAGCTGTCCACTGCCACATTCTCCCAGGTGGCTATGCCCATCGGCCTACCGCTATCCCCAGGACGTTATCCACCCAGCCCCGTGGATGAACCAGAGTGTTAGTGTACAATGATCCCTGAAGTAATCCACGGACAGTAACCACACATTTATACATGCATCTGCACACACAAGGAAAAAATACATAAGCACTTTCATCTAAGTCACCATATACAGCTATGGAAATGGATAACTGCACTCAGAGAGCACAAACAGCTCCCAAGAAAATTGAAGCTACCTAGAAACTAGTTGGCAGTGAGCTATGGTCTCTCAAAGAACAGCATACAAAGAGGAAAGAACAAGTGCAAATACCAAGGAACAAGATGGCCAGTGTGGACGAAGCAACAAGAAAGGCACAGTAGTTGATAAGGTCAAAGAAACAGCCAAGAAATGCTCAACATTCAAACTCAGGTCTGCATGCTTGCAAGGCAAGCACTTTACCAATTGAGCTATCTCTCCAGCAGTCATGAAAAAGTCAGGCATGGTGGCACATGCCAGTAATCCCAGAGCTGGGGAGGCAGAGACAGGAAGCTCCAGGGGCTTTCTAGCTAATATGGACAAATCAGTAAGCTCCAGGCTGAGTGAAAAAACCTGCCTCAAAATAATGTGGTGAGCAATTGAGGAAGGCACCCAAAATGACTTAGCTCCCACACATGCATGCACACATGTGGATGAGCACCCACACATGCAAAAAAAAAAAAAAACAGAAGGTAGGAAGTAAAGAGGGAAAAATAAGGAGGAAAGGAAAAAGGAAAAGCAAAAAGAAAACAAAAAAGGAAAGGAAAAGCAGAGCTAAGTTCAAGTATTTAATTTGGTGCTGAAAACTGACCCCAGTGCCTGTGTAGAGTTGCATAAGTACACAGTTGGCAAGTGTTCCACCACTGAGCAACATCCCCAACCTGAACTTTTTTTTCTTTTTTTTTTAATCTTTTATTTATTTGAGATAAAGAGAAAGAAGGGAGGGAAGTAGAAGGAGGAAGTATGGACAGACAGGGGTTTCTTGCTGCTGCAGACTAACTCCAGACACATGTGCCACGCTGTGTTGCCTGGCTTTAGATGGGTACTAGTGAGCAGAGTCTCGAGTTGTAGTCTTTCAGAGAAGGTTGCAAACCGCCTCCTAGTAAGTAGGCTGTGGGCAGAGTCCATTCCATTCACATACAGCTTCATTTATTCATTCAACAAATGTTTACCTGATCTAAAGTAACATTCCAAATGGTCATGGCGTAACAGTAAATAGGAGAGATAAAGCCCAAATCCCATCCATTTATCTGAGTTAGCCTACTATCTTCCAACCAAACCTTACAACTTCAATCTAAATCTCCCTTTTAATTTCCTCAACTAAGAAAATATAGAAGAGCAGAATATCAATGTACAACCAAATACCAACTACCTCCTTCCACTTGCAATAGAGACCTACCTCAGTACCCTACTCCATTCCTAAACTAAATTAAATTTAATTAAATTTAAATAAATTAAAGCAGATTAATCTTAAGGTAAAATGACAATCTTCTGACAGAAAAAGAGGACTCTTTTTAGCTGTCCTCAAGAAATGACCTGGAGCAAACAATGACAGACTGCAAAACAGTGTTAAAAGAAGCACTTTACATTATTAGCAGCTAAAACCCATTCTTTTGTACAATTAAAAGAGAGACATGGCAGGCAGGCACAGGTTTCATATGGTGTGGTGGTGTACACCTGTGATCCCAGGAAGACCACAAGCTGAGAGCAGCCATGGTTCACAGAGACCCATCTCCAAAGCCAAGTACAGTTCAGTGGTACTGCTTGTCTACCAAGCAATCCCCAGCAATACAAGCAAAACAAAAATTAAAGCAGTGGCTAACTGGACAAGGTCTCATTATATAGCCAAGGGTTCTTCCACTAAGTTACACCATACCTAACTAAATACTTGTAAAGTTTTTGGGGGGCTGGGGAAATGGCTCAACAGATAAGGGTGCTCACTTACAAAGTTTGCTGGCCCAGGTTCAATTCACCAACCACCATGTAGAGTCAGTTACATAATGTGCCATGTCTCAAGTTCTGGGGCAGCAAGAGCCCTGGTGATTTCATATTTTCATTTTTTATCTCTCCTTTGACAATAAATATTTTTTAATATTTTTATTTATTTGCAAGCAGAGGGAAATAGAAGAGAGAGAGAGAGAGAGAGAGAGAGAGAGAGAGAGAGAGAGAATGGGCACACCAGAGCCTTCAAACAAACTCCAGATGCATACACCACTTTGTGCATCCAGCTTTCCGTGGATATTGGGGAATCAAACCCAGGCCACTTGGCTTTGCAGGCAAGCACCTTAACCACTGAGCCATCTCTCTAGCCCAATAAAATATTTTTTAAATATTTTATTTATTTTCTAGCAGAGAGAGAGAAAGAGAACACACCAGGGCCACCACCTTGTGGGTCTGGCTTATGTGGGTACTGGGGAATTGAACCCGGGCCCTTAGGCACTGGAGGCAAGTGCCTTATCCACTGAGCCATCTCTCCAGCCCCCAATAAAATATTTTAAAGGGATTTTTTTTCACAATTTGGTGCTATAATATGGAAATCATAGAAAAGGCAAATAAACCATGAGAGTATCTAAGAAGTTAAAGTAATAAGAACATACAACTAGTCTTTCTTCTATTTTGATGCCATCATTTTTTCTTCCAATTATGCAAGTCTTGTGAAGGTAGTATCAGCCACTGTGAGGTCATGAATATCAAGGCCACTTTGTGTCTGGAAGACAGTATTGTAAGCACTCCTCTGCTTGCTTTGGCTCTTATGTTCTTTTTGCCATCTCTTCTGCAAGAGTCCCTGAGCCTTGGAGCGTGTGATAGAGATGTCTTATTTAGTGCTGAGCGCTGATTTTAGTACTATGGAGGACTGGGAAGAGCTTATGAGATACTAGTAACTAGAAGCCAACATGAGTTTGCTAAAAACAAGTCATATGAAACTATTCTAATTTTTCCCTTTGTTAAAGATACTGTGCTACTGTATTAGTTGCATGTAGAATGTGCACTCCATAAAAGTATGGAATAATTTTTTTAACTGCCATGTATCTTGTGCACAGGATAAGGCATACCTGAGAGGCTCAATATATATTTACTGAAAGATTAATTTAATGAAGCAATGACTTTGATCTTTCTTCAAACATTAGAGTGGCCCTGAAGAAGACATAATATTGAGATTTTGGTACAGTTGGATTTGATACAGCTGAATAAACTGAAAAAGAAAAGGGAGAGAGAACAAGGGAGAGAAGGTAGGAGAGAGGGAAAGAGGATAAGTCTTAAGAGATAGAGACATAACAAGGTAACAGGTCCTCAGTTAAAAGTAGGGACCATTTTAAGGAAGAAAGAGAAGTAAAATTTGTAAGTAGTACTTTGTACTTAACATTCTAGATTTAAGAATTACATTCAAAATTACTGCATCAGGGCTAGAGACACTGCTCTGGTGGTAAAAGTGCTTGCTGTGCACACATGAGGTCTTGGGTTCAGATTCCCAGCACCCACACAAAAGCTGGGCATGGAAGTGTATGCCTAGAATCCCAGCACTGGAGAAGCAGAGACAGGATCCCTGGAGCTTCCTGGCTAGGAAGCACGCAGTGTGTTGTCCAGGTTTCTCCATGTTGTTGCTGAATGAGTATTTCATTCTCTTTTTTCACTTAATAGTGTTCTAGTCAGCTAGTCGAACTGGTAAGCTCCAGGTTCAGTGAGAAACCCTATCTCAAAAAATAAGGTGGCATGTAATTGAGGAAGACACTGGGGTTGTCCTTTGCCTTCTACATGCATGCACACACTTGTGCACATGCATTCAGATACATGCACATGTGAACCCACACACACAAACATGCATGCATATCACATACACATGAAAAAAATTACACTAGCTATATAAAAAATAAAGTGTCATTTATAGAAAAAATATTTTAAAGATATCAACTGAATTTACTATATGACCCAAAATTTCACACTAAGAAAGATACCACCCAAGAGAAATAAAACCATACATCTGGGCTGAAGAGATGGATCAGTGGTTAAGGCTCTTGTCTATAAAGCAGAAGGACCTGAGTTCAATTCCCCAGTATCCATGTAAAGCACAAGGTGGAGCATGTGCCTGGAGTTCGTCTGCAGTGGCTGGAGGCCCTGGCAAGCCCATTCTCTATCTCTTTCTCTTTCTCTTTCTCTTTCTCTCTCTCTCTCTCTCTCAAATAAATAATTTTTTTAAAAAAGAATACATCCACTTCAAAACGAGAATGCAAATGGTCATTGCAGCATTATTCATAAGAGGAAAAACTGAAATCACTGTAAACACCCCTCATCTGATGAATGAGTAAATAAATGTGGCACCTCTATGCAATAGATCATTAATCAGCAAAAATGGGGAATGAAATGCTGATTCAGCAACAACATGGAGAAACCTTGACAACATGCTAAGAGAAAAACAGACCCAAGGGTCACATACTGCATGATTCTATTTATATGAAGTACTCAAAAGAGGCAAATCAGTAGAGACAAAAAAGTAGATTCCCGGTTGCTAGGGGTTAGGGGAAGAGTGTGAGGAGGACTGACCACTATTAAATATGAGATTTTATTGAGTAGTTGATGAAAATTTTCTGAAATTAGATGACAGCCATTCAATTCTATGAATGACTATTATAGTATGATTATATGTCAATAAAACTTATTCAAAAAAGAAACAAGGCATCTGTCCTTAGAAATATGTTATTATAACCTTTAGGTGATAACTTGCAATTAACTTAATGTGAAGAACAGTTATAACTAAATAACTATATAACTAAGTAAAATAAAGTTGAGCTATTAGCAATATGGAGTTCATATCAAGGAATGTAATACTGCTCATGAATTCCATGCTAGTCAAACCATATTTGGGCACTACATTCTACTCTAAGCAAAATGCCAGAGATACTCTAGTTGAGTCCAGCAGACTATATTCAGAATTGGAAAAAAAAGAAAAAGTGATGCTACATGATGATATTTAATGAAATAAATGAAGTTGATTAGCACAGAGGGAAAAAAAAAAGACTCAGATGACACAAATACCCACAAATGTGTCTGTTAGAGAAAAGAGACCTCTGTGTTTTGACAAGACATAATGAAACTAGGGAGCCATCAATCTTGGTGGCATATATCCTGTGAATCAGCACTGAGGCAGCTGAGGCAGGAAGATCAGGGCAAGTCTGAGGCCATGCTGGGTGACAAGTGAGACCCTGTCTCAAAAAGCTAGATGAGTGGTAAATCTCATTATGAGTAAAAATAAGTTAAGTCTGCCTTCTTAGAATAGTACTCTCCACTGAGTGAGCAGGTTCAAGTGCCTGTAGAATACACCAGCTGGGGCTCTATTTCTAAAACTATTGCTACAATGGCTAATAGACTAGAACATTTTACAGTTCCCTTCAACCTCTAAGATGCTATAATTTGATCCTAATTTGAAGTGACATAACAAAATAAATAAATGTATCACATCCCCCAAAGTACATGATGTAAAAATTACCTCATTGTTCTGTAATGGTGGTTTTCCACTTTTCTTACTGCAAAGGAAAAAGAGAGAGCTTTATTTTATTTACTAAGTGTTATCATCATTAAAACTACTGTAAGATGACAAAAAGAAAATACCAAATTCACCAAATTGGTGTTTTCTCAGAACCATAAAAAAAAACTTGCTTGTTAAGAATAATTCGATTGCCTCTTTACAGGTTGAGTGTTTCCTCTGTGAAACACTTGTGACCAAGTCTTTCAGACTTCAGTTTCAGAATTTGGAATGTTTCCATATATTTTACCAGCTAAGCATTTTCAGTCTGAAAATTCAGAGTGCTCAAAAAATTTCATGATTTCAAATTTTCAAAGTAGGCATGCTCAACCAACATTAAGTATTACTTACAGAACATGATCAGTAAGTGCTCACTATTATTATCATGTAATAGATACCATATTTGGCAATTTTTACATATATATGTGTCATGGTTTGATTCAGGTGTCCCCCACAAACAAATGAATGTGTTCTGATAGATCAATCCTCAGCTGATGGCAGTTTGGGTTTTACAACCTTGCTAGAGCTGTGTTGTTGGGGGTGGGCTTTTGGGGTCATAAGCCAGTTTCCCCTTGCCAGTATTTGGCACTCCTTCCTGCTGCTATTTCCAGTGCTGTGGCAGAGGTGATGTCCACCCCTCTGCTCATGCCATCATTTTCCCTGCCAGGATGGAGTCTCCCCTCGAGTCCTTAAGCCAAATAAACCCATTCCTCTACAAGCCGCTTTGTTTGGGTTCTTTCTGCGCAGCAACTAGAAAGCTGACCACAACAGTTCTGGTACCAGGATGTGAGGTCATCTGTTGCTGCTAGAACCCTGATTCTATGGCTTTGGCATTTTGGAATTGATATGCAGGAGGAATATGGACGGGTTTGAAATCTCAGCCTAAGAAACGCCTCGCAGTGCTGTAAGTACAGCGTATTGGATCATTCTGGTCAGAGTTTAAAGAACTGAATGTAATGAGAACTATGGACTGTGAGGTTTGGCTTATGAGGGTGAGAAAGAACTTTGTCAGGACTGTGCCAGAAGCAGTTTGTGTGAGAGACTTACTGCATTCTGCCTGCCTGTGTCCTGGGAACCTGTGCAGGGTTGTTTTACGTAAAGATGGACTGGTGTGAGCAGATGGAGATGGCACAGAAGGAAAGATCTTTGGGTCGAAAATGCTGCCTGTTCACCTGCAATTATTTGAGAAATTAATTACAACCATCGAGATTGGGCCAGCAGGTCTGCATTGGAACAACAGGAAGAATGCAGACTCTTTGAAGTAAGGGGCCTGAATGCTTTGTTCCCCCCTGGATTAACAAGTTGGTAGCCCACCTGGTTCTGTGGAATAGAACAAATGCAAGAAGAGAGGGTCATTGGATTTGCAACACAGTTTTGTTTTTGAAAAATGGCCATGGGCGTGTGAAGCAGGTGTGCTAGGTTGCCTGCATGGAGCCCGATGGAGCCACGAGGATGAACTGTGGGTTGCAATGGAGACCCAAAGAATTCCAGGACTATGGATGGGCGCCAAGGCGAGCTGCCAACACCGGATGAAGTTTTCCCGGACTGTGAGTAGCTGAGCTGAAGGGGCGGAATTGAATCTCCAAGAGAATGATTGGTTAGAATCATTGAACTTGGAGTTAGAGATTGATGGTGCCCTGCTTATTTCAAATCTTGTATTGGTTCAATCTGTTTTTGCCATGCCTCATGTTTTGCAGTGTGAATGTTCTGGGCCATTACGGGTTTATTTTTGGTATTATGGCTCAGTTGAAAGCTATGGGGACTTAAGAGTTGAGCTGAATGCATTGATTTAAATCATGTATGATTATTAGTTTGTGGGGGCCAGGGGCGGACTGTCATGGTTTGATCCAGGTGTCCCCCACAAACAAATGAATGTGTTCTGATAGATCAATCCTCAGCTGATGGCAGTTTGGGTTTTACAACCTCGCTAGAGCTGTGTTGTTGGGGGTGGGCTTTTGGGGTCATAAGCCAGCTTCCCCTTGCCAGTATTTGGCACACCTTCCTGCTGCTATTTCCAGTGCTGTGGCAGAGGTGATGTCCACCCCTCTGCTCATGCCATCGTTTTCCCTGCCAGGATGGAGTCTCCCCTCAAGTCCTTAAGCCAAATAAACCCATTCCTCCACAAGCCACTTTTGTTTGGGTTCATTCTGCGCAGCAACTAGAAAGCTGACTACAACAATATGTAAGTACACACAAACATCCATTTATTTCACAATCCTCCAGAGGAAAAATAAAGATAGGCTTCTCTGTTTTTGTGGTCTGTGTGCTGCGTGTGTGCGGATGCATGCACCCCATGCACACTTGTGTGGAGGATAGAGGAGGATGCCGGATGACCTCCTATTTCAATTTTCTACCTCATTCTCTTCAATGAACCTGGAGCTTGTTTTCAATTGGCTGGCCACAAACCCAGCAAGCCTCCTGTTTCTGTCATCATGTGGCCAAGCCAAGCTTTTGGCAAAGGTGCTGGTGATCAAACTCAGGTGCTCATGACTGGGCAGCAAGTGCTTTTATATACTGAGACATCTCTCTTCCCCAGACCCTACTTCACTCTTGAATCAAAGGTTGGCCATGTTCACTGCTTTGGCTCATGGGACATTAGAAAATTGACAAGCAAAGCTTAGTGTGTTAGCTTTTCTTTTTTGTGACAAATTCCTAAGAGAAAAAAACTCAAGGGAGTCAAGATTTATTCTGTCTCCCAGTCTCCGTCACCATTGCCGGAAGAAATGACAGAGAATGCAGCAGCACACATCCTGGAAGTGTGAGTGGTCCTCCTCCTTCCCCTTGGATTCCATGTAGGCCCCCAGCCCACATTCAGGCCAGGTCTTCTCCCCTCCCCTTAGTGAAGCCTCTCTGGAAATGCCCTCACAGACATACCCCGAGTGTATGGTCCTCCATCCAGTCAAGTTGACAGCTGAAATTAGCCATCACACTCAAAATAATGTTTGTTCTTGGGGTCCTCTCTTTTGCTGCTGGGGATCTTCCTTCAGTCACATGGGACTCTAGACTAGTCCTCTCAAGAATGAGCACGCATATGTCATTTTCATATTACAAGTAAGGAAAATGACCTGGCAAGAATGGTAGCCTCAGGTACATGCTCTGATTTTCAGTCCAAGCAACCTCCCTAAGCAATAGCACTTCCTGTTTATAACATACTATCCTGGTACCCTGTGCTTCTACATATTGATCACTTATTTAAATTCTTGAGTGGCATGTATTCCTTCCAATAAGTTAAGGTCATGAGATCTGAAGTTATTACACACCAGTTACTTTGAAGCTGAGGCACTAACATATTTTGGATACAAAATAACCACAAATCAACATCAGTGAATGGAAGGCCAAGAAAAAAATGTTTGGACAGAACTCAAACTGAAATAGGCCTAACCAAATTTAAGCCAATCAGACAGAAGCTCTAAATTACGTGCTGTCTATCAGAGCACTCTGTGTGATGACCTGCAATGTCTTTATACTTTGCTTTGCTCTGCTTTGCTCAGGCTCCGTGGGTATGCTGTCCATGACCTGTAATCAAGATCTGTGCACTGAAGAAGACCTAAGGCATGAGCAGAGAGGCCTGCCTAGACTCCACATTTCTCAAGATAACCTGTAAGCCCTTCTTGTGGAGAATCTTGGTGGCACGTGTCCAAGTCTACTACACAAGTCATATATACACTCAACCCTCTGTTCAACTCTTCATTGAGTTCCAACCATCTGTAGAGTAAGCATTTCTAATATTATGACATACTAGCTCATTAAACAAAAATAGAAAGGCAAACTTAACTACAAGTCAAATCATGAATTATTTTTAAGTGTTTACTTTTATTATTGTTTCTAATTTCAAGTGTATTACAGGATTGTTTTAAATCCATTACAAACTAGAAAAATGTTATAGAAAATGCCTTTCAACACAGCAAAGAAATAAGGAACCGAATAGAGAGACAGCAAACAGAATGGGAAAAAGTAACTGCAAAAATTTATTTAATAGAGAATTAACATTCAAAATGCATAAGGAACTCAAAATGCACAATAGCAAGAAAACTAATTCAAAACAAACAAAGGACCTGAATAGTCATGACTCATAAAACAACCTACAGCCAACGGATGCATGAAAACCTGCTTGACATCTCTTAGCATGAGCAAGATACAAATTAAAACTGAAGTGAGATGTCACCTATTACCTGTTAGGATGCTTATAAACAGAAAAGACAAAAAAAGCAGTGGTGAGAGTGTGCAGAAAGGGAACTCTTGTACAGCTGGCAGAAATGTGCATTAGTATGTCTATTGAAAGGAAAACAATACAAATTTCTCAAAAAATTAAAAGCACGACTACCACATGATCCAGCAATTCTACTTCTGGATATATATCCAAAGAAAACAAAATCAATATCTAGAAGAGGTATCTGGCCATTGGGTTCACTGCTCAGTCAGCCCTCCATCACTGCCAGGTTTCCATGAAGTTCTTCACTTAGAGCACATATCTTACAAGGTTATCGCTTGGCCTGCATATGTAATCCACCAAAAAAATAAAAAATAAAAAACCCTATTAATGTAACTCAACAAAAACCCAGGAGCTGGTTCATCAGAAAATAGAGCACCAGATAATTAATACTAAAAAGAAAAGTACAGGGTAGACAAGAGGATGCCTATCTGTCATCCCAGCATTCAGAAAACAGAGATGGAATCATGAGGCCCACCTGGGAAATACAGTAAGAGCCTATCTCAAATAAATAAAAGGAGTAAAAAAGTACAAAGAAAAACATTAAAATTTTTAGAGAGACTTCTTGTTTCAATTTTAAAGAAATTTGAAAACAGATGAAATAGATAATTTCCTAGAAAAATGTATTTTCCAAAACTGGTCCTCTGAAGAATTAAAAAAAAAACTAAGTAGACTGAAAAATCTGAGAAACTTGACAGAGAAATCCACTGTCTAGTCATCCCACTCCATCCCTGAGAAAAGGCACCAAGTCCAGGTAACAGATAACCCCATTTTAGCAGTGCCCAAGCAAAAAGCACCCACACTATTTTTGCTTAAAGTATCAATACTAAAACAAAAACACAGGCTACTCTTATTCAAACCAGTCCTTTTATTTCACACTATAAGAATTATTAACTATTTAAAAATTAGATACTTGATAATTAAAAGTTTAAAATAAGTGTGCACATAATCACTTCCAAAACAAAGTCAACACCACAGTATCATACACAAGAACCTCAAACCTGGCTGGAGCCCTCTTTTCTAGGCTCTTCTGCTGACTCTGAGCTGAAATACTCCATGCTGAAGGTACCCTAATATATCAAGCTAAACCATGTGAAATCACAAATATATGACCATTTCCCATTTATAGCATGTCAATTTCATGTGCCTCCAACTAATATTTGCTTTGAGTCCACTGTGTCTTTAAATATCACTCCTTCTCCTTAAAAGGACGCTTCCAAACCAGATATTATGGCACATACCTGTAATCCCAGGCAGGAAGATTATGAATTCAAGGGTAGCATGGGCTAACATAAACTCCAGGCCAAGCCTGTGCTATGTAGTGAGATCTTATCTCAAATAATCAAACAAACAAAAAGGATTCTTCTAGACTAGGGAGATGGCTCAGCAGGTAAAGTGCTTGCTAAGCATTAGGAGCTGAATATGGAAGCCCAGCAGCCACATAAAGCTGGACGTGGCAGCATTTCTACAGCACGGTGGGAAGCAGAGCAAGAGAATCTGGATGCTTGTGGCCCAGCTGCACACATATGATCATGTTCGTGCACATGCAGCCACACATATAAAGGGTATTTGAAAGGATTCTTCCTCAATCAACCTGCTTAATTTTTACTTCTCTTTAAAGTTCAGCACTTTCTTCTTGAAATAAAGACCACAATGTTCCTTGCTTATACCTGTTGTCTTGATGCCCTTTCAGCCTCAAAACCAAACATCTTAGATACCTTCTCTGTTCACCATTTCCAGCAGTGCTCCTTCCAAACTCTGCATGGAAACTGGGGCCACACCTTTCATCTCTGTATCACTCAGGCCTAAGACTATGCCTGGCACATGGTAGGTTCTTCTGAAACTTACACTTTATCTTCTAAATTTAATTGCAGGTCAAGACTTATAGACTATGTTTATAAAAGGAAAAAAAAAAGCTAAGTGGCCAGATAAGCCAGTGGCTAGCTCTGGGAGACAGGCCTGCCAGTGCTGAGGTAGCAAACCACCTGGCACAGTGGGTGAGTGGGCAGCTTCCTGAGGTGCACAGGAATGCCAGCTTTTTACACGTAAGACGTGGCTGTTTTAAAAGATATCTATAATGGTTAATCACTGGTTGTCAACTTGACAGGATTTAGAATGACCATGGAAACATCTCTGGGAATGTCTTGGAGTTGAAATGGGAGGACTGTGGGTGGCATCATTTCAGGGGCAGGGGTCCTACACTGAATAAAAAGGAGAAAGCAAGATGAATGTGAGCATTTATTGTTTTCTGCTCATTATAAACAGATGACCAGCTGCTTCATGTTCCTGCCATCAAGCCTCCGTTGCCATGATAAACTGCAACCTCAAGCTGTAAGCCAAAATACTTCCTTCCTTTCTTCCTTCAGCTGCTCCTGGTCCTAACACAGGTCCACTTCCAAATGAAGACTAAAAGGCTGAGGTCCATTAACCACAGCGACAGAAACCCATCTGCTTTCTCCTAGCTCCTAGGGTTTTTCCAAGTAACTTGACCGTTTAACTCATTTCAAATAAAATCAGAATTCTAGACACTTACTTGAACACAAATTACTTTCACTGACAGCTAAAGCACATAAAAATGCACCATTTGCATAAAAGGTAAACTCACAAAAATTATTGGGATGTACCTAGTTAGTATAGCCTGGATTTTCTTCACCATAAGAATAAAGATCTAGATATAGAAAACAGAGGTTACAAGTAAAAATACATTAAAAGCAAATTCTACTAACAGATGTATATTTTTGCAATACTGATACAAGCTGTCTAACAATGAAATCCCAGGAAGCAAGCATCATATACCCATATTTAAGTCCCTAAATAGAAACTTGAACTTTATGACAAATAAGAGTTTTAACTCAAAACTTGCTTTATCCTTATGAACTCCTTTCAAATTTAGTATTTCATTCTTCTAAAAAACTCTCAGGGATGGCAATTTTCATCTTACAAACATGAATTCATTTTCTAAATTCCAAAGGCAGCTAAAATCATGTCATAAAAATTAAATTATGAATGCAAAACATTAATTTTTTTAAGACACTGGAGCTACAGACAACCCTCAAAGTATTACTGCCAGGGTGCAAAGAGGGAAAGAGAGGAAGCCAACAGAGTTAAAGAAGAGCAAGGACAAGAAGAGTCAGCAATGGCTAGACATACACAAGAATAAATTACACACGACCTTAACACTTTATAGCATTAAGTTTTATTAGAAGGAAGGTTAATTTCTTTTTTATTAAAAACCATTGATTTGAAATAATTTAAGGAATGTATAGTGCAATAAAAATTTGGAAACAAAAACTATAACACTTGCTAATTATCAAGACCTTATACTCCATTTAGTCTCACTAGGTATATTGTAAAACAAAGTTTAACAGGGCTAGTATTTGTCCCTGTACAGTTTACCAATCTAGAGAAAAGCACTTATAGACAGTTATAAACTCAGACAAGGAAATATTAAGATCTGCGTAAGGTGCTCTGAAATACAGACAAAGGAGGAACTAATGTTAGCCCAAGGAAGAAAAAGGTAACTATTCTAGGAAAAATGGGAGCTGGGAACTCCAAACCAAAGGCACTCAACTCAGGCTCAAGTCACAGAAGTGCAGGGCTTCTTTGAGTAGTTCCTGTTTTTCTACCTACTGATCTCAAGAGAATGTGGTTCCTCCATCCCTTGCTCCAGAATGGGGCAAATACGTGATTCTACCAGTTTCTTCTTTTCTAGCTTTCCTAAGCTCAGTGGAGAACAGCAAGAACATGAGTGCAGAGTCAGTGAAGTGGGTGGACACACAGCACTCTTACCAACAAGGTAAGCACATGCAGGAAAAGGAAGCCAGCCATCTCACAACTAAGTCTATCAGGGAAATAAGCTGTACCAGAAGCTAAAGTATGAGAAAAAGTAAATTTTAGAATCAATGAGATATAGGTATTTTCTCCCTTTCTTTTTTAGAATTCAAACTGTCCATGGTGTATATTAAATTTTTATCATACAAAAAATGAGACTGGGAGATGGATCAATGGTTCAAGGTGCTTGCTTGAAAACCCTGCCAGTCTGGGTCTGATTGATTCCCCAGTAGCCACTTAAAACCAGATGCACAAAGTAGTGCATGCATCTGGCGTTCCTTTACAGCGACAGGAGGCCCTGGACATGTGCTCACACTCTTGCACGTGTGCATGCGCACTCTCGCTTTCTCATAAATAAACAATAGAAATATCTTTGAGTTTAATATTTGAAACAATGAAGCACTAAGAGAACAGTAATTTTACAATAACTTAAGTCTGTTATTCACTATATTAATTGTCCTTTCCCTTCTTATGCGACACCATATTGCTAACTACATAAATTTAAATTGTACAGCATTTTAAAAAGTACAATGACATATAAACACAACATGCTTGACTGGACTATTTGCACTTAGAGAAGCTGCCCCATTCCATAGTACACTTATTTTTAATGCCAGCAAATATCAAATATTAGGAAATCAAGATAATCTACATAGGGTAAATCATACAATCCACTTTAGTTATGGTACCGGTACAGTGGTAAAACTGCTACATTTTCAGATAACAAACTAGTTAGCTTTTGGTTTGAAGAGTTTTCTTCTCTAGTTTATCTTTTATTAAGTTGCATTCATTCAGAACTGCTAACCTAACAAAAGAATAAGAAATGCATATATATGTGAATGAACACACATACACACATGTATGAAGCCAGGCATTGTGGCCCACACCCAGCACTTAGGAGGTATAAACAGGAGGATCAGGATTTCACCGTCATCTTCAGCTGCACATAGTTACTTCCAGGCTAGTCTGGGCACCACCAGAAGACAGTGAGAGAGCTGGGGACAACTCAATTCCACCAACAAGACATTGGATGATGGTTGACATCCTGGCAGGAGACAAACCACACCTAGCCTTCACACAAGGCCCAAATGAAACCTACCAGAAAGTGACAGAAACAAACAGGAGACCAATCACCACAGCAAGTCTGATAACCCATGAAAGGTCAATGGAAACAGACACCAAAGATACCCAACACAACCCAGGGCAAAGATCCAGAGATAATTAAGATCTCAACAACAAAGCAGACTCAAAACTCACCCACTGTGACTCATGGAACTGAGTGGAAGAGGGGACAGATAGAATGTAAGAGCCATGGTGGGGGAGACTATCCAGAGACATTGCCCCCCTCAGCAGCAACACACAAAGGGGGAAGAAAAACAAAGAGAAAGAAACACTGGCTACCTCTGGTGCAGTTCATATCCCCTATCCTATGGACAGATCCAAGTATGCGCACCGAGGAAGTACTCCAGTGGGTAGGGAACAGAGAGGAGGGAAATGGGCACACAATTACAAGACTTGATCATACAATGTATATAATTATTAATAATAAAGATATTTAAAAAAGAAAAAAGCCTACACAAAGTGGTTTTACTCATAAGAATGTTATGAATTTTCTTAAGCATGAGCCTGAAAGAAGCTTCATTTTAAACAATTTCTAACATTCCATAAAATATTCCAAAAGAAATGCAGAACTGCCGTTTTAAATAAAATTTTACGCGATTTGCTATACATAACTCTAAAGAACATGTAGAATATCATTTCTTCCTCAGTCAGAAGCCAGGATGCCTATGGGGTGGCAGATGAGTGGGATGCTGATCCTGAGTAAATATTACAATGCACTTAACAATGAATGGTATGGTGTGGGACACAGAAAGGTATGGTAAATCAATCTTCGAGCAAGCATGAGTTCAACAAAGTCCTCTCAGACTAAGGTCTATGTTTTCTCTGGAAAAATGGAAGCTTCGTTTCCCATGTTACAAAGCACTTTGTTTTAGACCAATCAGGGGTTTGTTTCCTAAATCTTCTACGCA
Organism: Zapus hudsonius; assembly: GCA_004024765.1. Taxonomy (NCBI): domain Eukaryota; kingdom Metazoa; phylum Chordata; class Mammalia; order Rodentia; family Dipodidae; genus Zapus; species Zapus hudsonius. The sequence continues at coordinate 69,676 of PVHP010002379.1, forward strand.
ATAGACCAATGCCACATGCAGCTCGATGGTCACATCTTCGCAGCTTCATGATCAGAAAGAACCTTCTCATCTGGCTCTAAAATATCCTAAAATAATATTTGGTCCAGTAAGGATGTGTTATGAATAAATCAGGTCTGTTTCCAGAAGGTGCTAGTAAATTAAAGATGAGAGATAATACAATAACCAAAGGGTACAGAAAGGTGATGCTGGTATATACTATTCTATATTTATTCCCATCTGACAACTTTTGAAAATTATTAGGCAAATACAGAATACTTAGTATATAAGTCTATATGGTTATTAGAGAAAGTGATGTGCCCAGAGATAAATGTAAAGACCAGAACCAACCAGCACTTACAGTTAGGGAAAAAGAAAAATAAACAGAACTCAAAGGAGGAGAAAATGTGAAGAATATATGATTGTCATAAAAATGAATGTAACCTCATGCCCTTTCTACAAAAGCTTACAATCTACAAAGAAGGCCACAGTTCTTGTCTGCCTTAGTGACCCCATTTTGAATACCACCTAAGTGTAGGACTCTCTTCAACAGGAAGAGTGTGGTAGTATCTACCTTAGCCTCCTGTGTTCATGATTGATCTCCAGCCAGGAAAGCCTTTGGAAGAAGAAAGAAGTGTTTCACTGGGGGAGGACTTGAGGTTTATTAGCTCAGCTCCAAGCCCAATCCTTAGATTACTTCCTTCCTATGCAACTGTGATTAGATGTGAACCAGCTTTCTGCTCATGCCCTGCCATGAGGAAGCTTCCCTTCAAAACTGTGAAATAGGCCCTTCCCTTCCAAAAGCTGCTTCTGGTTGAGTGTTTTCTCCCAACAAGAAGGTAAATGAAACATACAGAAATACACAGTATCCTATTCAGGGAACAGCAAGTGAAAAAAATTATAAGAGTTAGAATGCTCCAATTCTGAAGGTAAATGATTCTATCGATTTAAAAGCTTGTTCATAAGGTTACTTTCAAAGACACATTTGGAGAAAATTTTTAGGAAGACTCAACATTTTTTGTTTTGTTTTTTTTTTTTTTTTGAGGTTGAGTCTCACCCTAGCCCAGGCTAACCTGGAGTTCACTATGGAGTCTCAGGCTGGCCTTGAACTCACAGTGATCCTCTTACCTGTGCCTCCCAAGTTGGGATTAAAAGCATGCACCACCACATCTGCAATTTTTCAGGCATTAACCATGGTATGTTTTGTTGTCCTTGAGTTTTTCCTTCGCAAGCACTGTAATGGCCTGGGCTGACATCTTTTCTTGTTTAGTCCTCACTCCACTGCTAAATCAAGTGAATGCTGTTATCCCTGTTCTCCTGAGCTCCACAGCCACAGATCTCAAATGGCCCAGCAGCAGCAATCTGAACATGTATCTGATTGAGGATCATGTTTTCCCACCATGCTGAATCACCACCACAAGCGCAGGATGAAGCTGCTGCTTTAGAAACAACTCGTTCTTGAAAATGTATCAAACACATGTAAATATTTCAACATTATTTTACACCTAGAAAGCAGAAAAAAATTATCGATAATGAGTAATTATATTAGCACTCATTCATAGTATTGCAAATAAGTACAAGTCATTAAAGAAAAAGTAATGTGGGATTGGAGAGATGTCTCAGTGGATAAAGAACCTGAGTTTGGATCCCCAGCACCCACATAAAATGCTGTGTGGTGACAAATGCCTGTAACCCCAGCACTGGGAACGCCGAGTCAGACAGATCCCTGGGGCTTGAACTCTAGGTTCAATGAGTGACCCTGCCTTACAAAAAAGAGATTGAGGAAGACAATATTGACCTCTGGCCTCCACAGCATTATGTACCAACATACAATCCACACACATACACACACACACACCACATGTGTAAAAAAGAAATGCTAATGTGTGTAGCTCCACAATGCGCATGCTCATCCCACAACACTAAAATAGTTTATAAACTTCCATTCATTTATTTCTGCAACTTATTTCATGGGAATTATTTGGCTAAGATGGATATCTTCAGCCACACATACATAATACTATGTTATAAAGTTTCAGAGGCGAGGCTGGGGACGGAGATCAGTGGTAGAGCCCTTGCTAGCATGTGCAAGGCTCTAGCTTCCATCTCAAGCTCCGAAAGAAAACTAAACAAACAAACAAAAAAATTCAAGAGGCAAATAGATTCTTAACACATAAAGGAAAAATACGATAGTCATGCCAAATAATAGTCATAAAGGTCATATAGAAATACAGGATATAGGTTTCAAATGAAAATAGCAAAATGTAATTGTAGCTAAATTACATATAAATGAGAATAAAAATGAAACAATGTTTATTATGGTTATGGTATTTTGCACAATTTTTAATTAACTTTAATAATTTCCACTGTGCTATTGGTCAAAAGTATTGGCATTAGGCATGGTGGTACAGGCCTATAATGCCAGCATTTGAAAGGATCAGCGCTTGTCTTTTCAAAACAAGAAGGGATGGTGGTAAAACGTGGACATGACGTGTAAAGAGGATGTGATTTTACCAGTCTCACAATGACTGAAAGCGGGAAGGGAGTAAGCAGTGTGACATGTGAAAAAGCACTGGCAGATGGGACACAAATGAAAACACCTGCCCAAGGAGGTTTGTGTGCTAACACCTAGAAGTGCAATTAGCATGCACAACCTGTACCCGAGTCCCCAGCAGACCACAGACAGCTTCAAAGTTCTCAGAACACTGCTCTGGGCCTGCACTGCCTCGGGTGCTTTTTGCTGACAAATCCTTCAACGCTTTCTTTAAAAAATACATAAAATCTATATGGTTCCTTGAACATCTTTTTCCTAGGAACCCAGATGGGACAGTGCACACATCTACCAAGGCTCATCTTAAGGGTCTTAAGCTGCAACAGCCCCTCCCATGACACCTATGCAAAACTCTCAGTGGACCTGTGAAACTAATGAAACTTACGGAGCTTCATTTGCAAGGAACAGATTTAAGGAAAAAAAGATGAATTTAAAGTTTTCAGGAAAGCTAGAGGGGTTAGTAGAAAGGGAGTGAAAGAAGACATGCTCACACAAGAGAGGATGGAGGAGGTGTCACAAAGTATCAGGGGTGGGGGGGACCAGGGGAGGTATCACAAAGTGTCAGGGGTGAGGGGGCGGGGGAGGTACACATAGTGTCAGGGGCTTAATCACAAAGTGTTGGGAATGGGGGAGGTATCACAAAGAAATTTCCAATAGTGGGAATGTGCAAAGAATTTAAAACAATGTGCTGGTATAGAATCTCTGCCACTCATCCCAAATTTTCAACAGAAGTATTTATAGATTACACTTTAGAGAAATCAAGGCAGAGACCGGCTCAGGAGACAAAAGAATGAGGAATCTAAAACAGAGAGGTAAAGATATAAAATGTGATTAAAAGAAAAAAAACTAGTCGGGCGTAGTGGCGCACGCCTTTAATCCCAGCACTCAGGAGGCAGAGGTAGGAGGATTGCCGTGAGTTCAAGGCCACCCTGAGACTACAGAGTGAATTCCAGGTCAGCCTGGACTAGAGCGAGACCCTACCTTGAAAAAAAAAAAAAAAAAAACAAAAAAAGAAACAAAACTACATGAAACTCCTCAGAAGTATTTGAGGAGGAAACAGCATCCCAGCATTTAGACCAGGGATTAAAAGGACAAGATAACAGCGTGCTTCTGCACTCAGCTGGGTTACACCAGTAAAGCAGTGAATGATACAGCAGGCAAGTACTTACATGTGCACTTTTCAAAACACAAAGTGGGGGGATCACCACTTAGATCATCTACGTCATGTAGGGATGGCCCTGCTCTATCCCTTCGAGCTTGTGGAAACAAAAACTAGGGAACAGAAGACACAGAAAAATTCCAGTTAAGGCATGGCTAAAGCTGCCAAGACAGGTACAAGGTAACCTGTTCAAAGGATCATGCAGATACTGGCCTATTTGGACGACAGAGCACCCACTGGCAAGTAATACCACATAAGCTTAGCCAGGTAAGATGAGACCAGATAGAAGAAAGCTCTGAAATCTAGAATGGGAAATCTGAACTTTCACAAGCACTAAAGGGAAAAGAAACAGTAAAATACTATGGCAATGTAGACGGGACCCTTTCCCAGCCTTACAAAACTGGCCCACTGACTTCCCACTGCCAAGATTATATGACTCTCAGGCACACACCACCATTTCTATGAAGATAAGCCTCTGTTCATGTTCACTAGTCCCACTTCTCCAATGCCTGTCATTTCGCCTTTAAAGTTCTTCAACTAGAAGCCATGTCCTGAGTTCAAGCCAGTCCTGAGGCCAGCCAGTCTAGGGTACAGAATAAATTCCAACTCAGCCTGGGCTAAAATGAAACCCTGCCTTGAAAACAAAACAATAAAGTTCAACTATTCTACATCACTTAAACACTCTGGAACCTGTCTACCCTGATAAACAGGCAAGGTAGAGGCTCCCAATTAGTGATTGTGATGGTTTAATCCAGGTGTCCCCCACAAATGTGTTCTGAATGCTTGATCCCCAGTTGATGGCAGTTTTGGAATTGGAACCTTGTTGGAGGTGTGTTGTTGGGGTGGGCTTATGGGGTTATAGCCAGCTTCCCTATGCCAATTTTTAGCACACCTTCCTGCTGTTGTTTGCAGTGCTGTGGCGGAGGTGATGTCCACTCATTGCTCATGCCATCATTTTCCCTGCCATCATGGAGCTTGCCCTCGAGTCTGTAAACCAAAGTAAACCAATTCCCTCCCAAAGCTGCTTTTGTCAGGTTCTTTGTGCAGCAATGAGAAAAGCCAACTATAATAATTTTGGTACCAGAGAGTGGGATCAGTCCTTGTTGCTAGAACCCTGATTCTGTGGCTTTGGCCTTTTGCAAATGATACACAAGAGGAGGAATGTGGATGGAATTGAAACCTTAGCCTAAGAGACACCTTGCAGTGCTGTAAATAGAGCTTGATGAACCACTCTGGTCAGAAAGACCTGAATGCTATGAGAACTATGGACTGTGAGGTTTGGTTCATGAGGGTGAGAAAGAACTTTGTCAGGACTGTGCCAGAGCAGTTTCTATGAAAGGCTAACTACCTTCTCTCTTCCAGTATCCTGAGAACTTGTGCAGGGATGCTTTGCACAGAAATAGACTGGTGTGAGCAGATATGGCACAGAAAGAAATGAAATCTTTGGATGAAAGTGCTGCCCATTCAGCTGCAATTGTTTGAGAGATGACAGCCACTGAGATTGGGCCAGGTGATCTGCATTGGGACAGCAGGAAGAATGCGGACTTTGAAGGAAGGGGCCGGAATGTTAAAGTTTTCCTGCTCTTCAAAGTTGGCTTTGTTCCCCCCTGGATCAACAAGTTGGTAGCCCACCTGGTACTATGGAGTGTAACAAATGCAAGAAGAGAGGGTCATTGGATTTGCAACATGGTTTTGTTTTGTTTTTAAAATGGTCATGAGCAGTGTGAAGGTGTGCTGGATTGCCTGCATAAAGGCCCAATGGATCCATGAGGATGAACCGTGGGTTCCAGTGGAGACCCAGTGAAATGCCAGGTCTATGTGATGGCTGCCATGGAGAGCTGCCAGCACCAGATGGTTTTCTGGACTGCGAGTAGCCAAGCTAGTGCAGCGGAATTGGAACTCCAAAGACCAGTCACTGGTCATTATAGGTCTTGGAGTTATACAGTTTGATGTTTGCCCTGATTTTTTTAAATCTTCTATTGATTTGTCTTTGCTTATGCTCAATGCCATCTTCTGTAGTGTGTATATTCTGTGTCATTATGGGTTTGTTTTGTTTTGCTTTGTTTGTTTTGTATTATGGCTCAGTTGAAAGATAAGTTTGAGTATCATCAGGACTGGTAAAAACTGGGGGGACTTTTGAAGTTGAGCTGAATGCATTGCATTTTGCATTGTGTATGATTATTAGTTTGTGGGGGCCAGAGGTGGATTGTGATGGTTTGATCCAGGTGTCCTCCACAAATGTATGTGTTTGGAATGCTTGATCCCCAGCTGATGGCAGCTTTGGAATTGTAACCTTGTTGTAGCTGTGTTGTTGGGGACAGGCTTATGGGGTTATAGACAGCTTCCCCTCGCCAGATTTTGGCACACCTTCCTGCTGCTGTTTGCAGTGCTGTGGAAGAGGTGATGTCCACCCTCTGCTCTTGCCATGGTTTTTCCTGCCATGACAGCTTGCTCTCAGTCTGTTAAACCAAAATAAACCCATTCCTCCCATCAGCTGCTTTTTGTCAGGTTCTTTGAGCAGCAATGAGAAAGGCTGACTACAACCATGGTGGAGAGCTTGCTTGGCATACTCAAAGTCCTGGGTTTGATCCCCAGCAAGGCATAAAATAAAAATCAATCAATCAATAAAATAAGTATGTATTGTTTCTTCTCCTTAACAAAAATACAAGCTCCTTAAAAAAAAAAAAAAAAAAAAAAAAAGGAGATGGGGCTGGAGAGATGGCTTACTGGTTAAGGAGTTTGCCTGCAAAAAAAGAGAGAGATTCCAAGCCAGGAGTGGTGGAGGACGCCTTTAATCCCAGCATTTGGGAGGCAGGATGGCTGTGAGTTCAAGGCCAGCCTAGGACTACAGAGTGAGTTCCAGGTGAGTTTGCCTCTCCCAAAATTAAATGTCTTAATGTGTGTAGTGTGTCTGTCTGTCTGTCCCCACAGCATATAGCACAGAACATTCTGAAGCAGACAATTCATTTGAACTGAAGACTCTGATCCATGAGTAAAAGGAGTCCACTTTTCCCCACAAATAACAAGCAAAATGTATGATTAGAAAAAAATAAAGTAGAAAAGGCACATGAGTGGTGGAAATGATTTAAAAAATAGAAAAGGACTTCTGGGGAGGTGAAAATATTCTAATTTGTAAGAAGGCTGAATTATACAAATGTATCCATGTGTTTAAAAACTATGTAACTAAGGTTTGTACACTGCAGTTTATGTAAGCATACTTAAAAATCTGTGAGGAGTAGGGAACAAGTAGACATAGATGAAACAAAATCAGAATGTTCTTGGTACATCTTGGAAAAAGTGAACGAAGGGATTATTAGTCAACTATGAACATGTGTGAAATTTTATATTAGTGTGTGTGAGATCACTGGGTGAGAAAAATTCTACTAACTTTTTTTTAAATAACAGAACCATTAAGTTGTTCTTTCTCCTCATGTTCAGAAAGTTGCACTGTAGCTTATAAAGTGGTGGGACTAGCTCTATTTCCTCTCCAACTCTAAAAGGATACTTATCCTAAGACAAGCCTACTGTCAACAAGATAGACAAAACAAACACCTAGCAACCACTGATTCTTTAACTAAGCACCAGACATTAAAATTAATTAGTCATCTTGCCAAACATATCCAAAGGACAATAAAATAAGTTAGAATTTTCTAATCTTCAAACTGTGAAACCAAAAATAGTAACTGAAAGATAAGTATTAGATGCTAGGAATATATAATACCAAAAAGACTCAATACCATTTTTTTTCAAATTCTTATTTATAAAAAAAAAAAAGAAAGGAAAGGGAAAGGGAAAGGGAAAGGGAAAGGGAAAGGGAAAGGGAAAGGGAAAGGGAAAGGGAAAGGAAAGGAAAGGGAAAGGAAAGGAAAGGAAAGGAAAGGAAAGGAAAACTGGGTGTGTTGGTGCACATCTTTAATCCCAGCACTTGGGAGGCAAAGGTAGAAGGATTGCCAATTTGAGGCGAGCCTCCGATTACATAATGAATTCCAAATCAGCCAAATCAGGGCTACAGTGAGAACCCACCGCAAGGGGGGTTGGGGGAAACAGACCTAGGGCCTCTTCAAACTTCAAACAAACTCCATTTGCATCTGAGTACTGGGGAATCAAATCCAGGCTGACCGAGACTGACAAGCTTTGCAAGCAAGTGCCTTTAAACAGCTGAGCCATCTCCCCAGCCCTCTCAATACCTTTCTTAATGATTTCAATCAATTCAGTCATTTTATCTCAGTAATTTATATCTCACATTATCTGCTTATCCTCAAAATACTTGATGCCTAAAACAAAGACTTCGCTACCCACCCCAATGCCCAAGATTAGCAACACATTTTAGTTCAGTAAATTACTTGATGCATAATTCAATCTCAAAATCTTTAAAGAATTTTACAATTATTAGTGGAATAAGCTGAATTACACTTTGACTGCTACTGCTACTATTTCCTATTCAATTGTGTTTTAAATTCCCTTTACTCAATAATCTATGTGTTACAAACGAGTGGAGCCGTGTTGCCTTGGACTGGGTGGAAGGGGAGTTTGGGGGGGTTAATACTCGGTTTCTTACCCGGATGCTGACTACATGGGTGTGTTCTACCTGCAAAACTCTCTGAAGCTTTACATTTAGATGTGTACTTTCCAATACTAACACTCTAGTAAATTATCCTTAAAGGGGGGGGGGGGGGTAGGGAGATGACTAGAGGTTAAAGGTGCTTGCTTGCAAAGCCTGCCAGCCTGGGTTCAATTACCCCAGCCACACACATAAAGACGGACTGCCATTCGTTTGCAGCAGTAGCAAGAGACGCACGCAGGCACGCACACACTTATCAGCAAATAATTTTTACATCATCAAAGCCAGAGCTGATGACTGTCCTGAAGTTCCTTCTCCCATAGTAAAATGCCTGCTCTATGCACTGCAAACAAGAGCTCAGAAAACACAGTCCAATAAAAAAATGCTTTAGTTTCCATAACTAATCCTTAAAAAAAAAAAAAAAAAAAAAAAAAAAAAAAAAAAAAAAAAAAAAAAAAAAAAAAAAAAAAAAAAAAAAAAAAAAAAAAAAAAAAAAAAAAAAAAAAAAAAAAAAAAAAAAAAAAAAAAAAAAACAGAAGAAAGGCGAATCGGTACCGTAATGTTCACACTGGGATGTCAGCCTGTTTCATTTTGTTAAACTGATTGTAAAAGGAAAATAAAGGCTGTCACTTCAGACTTCAAGAAAGGTAAAGCATACAAGAAGGATAGGAAATTACCTCACCGAAAGGTTACCGGGAACTCCCTTAGTATTTTATTTTAGCCCAATTCTACTACGACTACTAGATGATTTCAGGCAAATCGAAAGCAGGTGACAACCTTACCTGCCCGGAAGGCTGATGGAATAGAATGCATGAAAGCAATATGCTAAGATTTGATACAAAAACATCCAATGACTAGCAAGAACGCTTGGGAAAGTCACCTTTTTCTGATTCACTTCGCCGAAGGCAGGTAGGGAACATGAAATTTTGGGGCCAGTAATCCCATCACTCAACACATTGTTTTCCTCTAATCTTAACAACCTGGACATGAACTCTGTCGTGCAGTTCGCTGGCATGGATGTCACCACCCCAGGACCGTGATCGTCACCTCATGCACACTTTCACCTTTCACCCACAGAGCCCAGGAGTTAACTTTGTCCTCCCCGCACCTCCGAGCCCACTCGGCTTTTTCCGGATGAAAACTGCCAGGGTTCGGAGAGCAGCTCCAGGAGGCGTGGAGGACGGAAGGACGGGAGGTGCCCGGGTACGAGGACCTCAGGCCCGGTGGCCCCAGGAAAGAAAAGCACTTTCCCCGCAGCCGGGACTCCACTCGGGAGTGTGGTCGCCCAGCCGGCCAGCGCCAGCCTCACCCTCTACTCCCACATCCATCTTCGCGGAGATGACATGGCGACACTAGGAACACGCCCAGAAAGTTGACACAGAGAGGAGGGGACCGGGCCCGCCCGCGACCCCGACCGGAGATCCCCGGGGCGCGCGTGCGGGCGAGCGCCGGGGCCGGCGGGGAGCCCGGGACGCCGTGACATTGACGCCGGGCGAGGGGCCGTCCCCGCGGGGCTCCGGGACCGGGCCGGGCCGGGGGAGGAGGGGGAGGCGGCGGCGCGGCCCCGAGCCTTACCCGTGCAGGCCGAAGGCGCGGCGCCGTTTGTGGAGCAGGCAGAGCAGCAGGAAAGCGGCCCCGGCCAGCGAGGTGTTCCGCGTCGTCAAGTACTTGCTGAAGGCCGCCATGGCTGCACCGAGCGCGAGCGAGGCCGGAGGCGGGGACGCGGCGGCGGCGGCAGCGGCGGCAGCGGCGGCAGCGGCGGCCACTAGCTCGGTGCAGGAAGCGCCGGGGAGACTGGGAGGAGAGCGCCGGCCGCGGTGGGCGGGGCCTGTCTCGGTGGGCGGGGCCTGCGCGGAGGACCGCCCTCCCCTCCCGGAGCGCGCCGCCGACGCCCACGCCGAGCCCACCTCGCACTCGAGACTCCGCGGGAGCGCGCGGGCTGGTTCCCGCGACCCGCTCTGCGCACGCGCGGACCCCCGCGGCCGGCAGGAAACGGCGGGGAGGTACGGAGGGAGGGGAGGGGGTCGCGGCGGGTCCTGGCCCGCTTCGGCCGGCCGCGGTCCGGGACTGCCGGTCCTGCGGACACACCGACACACCTGGGCTTTCACAAGAACTGGAAGAGCGGGCCCGGCCTGTGCCGAGCGCCCTGCCCCTCGCCATCCCCCGCGATGATGGCGCCGTACCACCCTCTTAAAGGAGCCCGGGGACCGGACCGACCCCGAGATTGCACCCTGGACCGGAGGCGATCCCGGGAGAGACGGGAGGAGGACTGCGCATCGGACAGGGTTGATCTCTAGGGGACTGTGGAATCAATTTAGAAGAACCCAATCACCACTTTATTAATTTCTTAATAAGGATGATGCAACAGAAAAAGCTCAGAGTGAATGACAAAAAGAGGGAATTTTGAGAAAATTTTTTATTCCAGTTTTGGGTTTTTTGTTGGTTTTTTTGTAAGTATATATCGCGGGTGGCGATAAAAAATGTATTTCTTTATGTTCGGTTTGGTAAAACAGTTTGAGAAACACTGTTCTTTGCAAAGAAGCACTCAGAAATAACAAGCGTGCATTGTATTAATGCTGGCCTGACTCCCAGAATTAGAAGGGCTTTTACAGATTACAGCATTCTTCTCTGTCCCACCCTCTCCTGCAGAATTGTCAACCCTACCATTTAGCCTACTGCACGCACAATAACTTAATGAATAGCTGTTTTCACACGAGGAACCTATAGAAAAAGCAAGTGTTAGGATGCAAGCTCGTAAAGCCTCACACAACACATGTTTTAAAATCGCCTGCATGTTAAAGTGGCCATGAAACAGTTGTGCCTCAGGTGTTTTCTCAGTGTAAATTAGTAGTTTCCTGATACAGGTCACACATTGAATTGCCAAGACCACAGTGTGTGTGTGTGTGTGTGTGTGTGTGTGTGTGTACAGGTGCTCAATAGTCAATTCTAAGTGAAGCTTCTACCAAATTCTCCATATGCCATATAAATAGACAGTTTTATGATCCCAGGAATTTTTAGATAATTAGGTATGCCCGACACACACACACACACACACACACACACACACACACAAACACAGGACTGAACAGTTATTCTGAAGAGGCTGGCAGAGAAAACATGAAGAAAAAAAATATGGGTGTGTTAACAGAAAAGCGAATGAGATACATCATGAATTAAAAACAAGAAACTAGTTGTTCTAAACTGCATGACAGGACGATTTTGTAGTTGAGTCCTAAAGGCCAAAGAACAGAGGGAAACTTACTAACCCACTAGTAAATTGCAGAGGGATGTAAAAGTGTTGGGAACCCGAGGAGTAAATGAGGAGTAAACGATAACCAAAAGGAAAAGTGTTTCTAAGACTTAGCAAAAACCTCTGTTAAGGAAAAAGATTTCAGAACATTCAAAAGAAAGGTAAGAATAACCCACTAACAACATAATCTTCAAAGTACCCTCACACAAGAAGCATGGAAGAAGCTGGGCGTGGTGGCACACGCCTTTAATCCCAGCACTCAGGAGGCAGCGGTAGGAGAATTGCTGTGAGTTCAAGGCCACCCTGAGACTCCATAGTGAATTCCAGGTCAGCCTGGACTAGAGTGAGACCCTACCTTGAAAAACCAAGAAAAGAAGAAGAAGGAGGAGGAGGAGGAGAAGGAGAAGAAGAAGCAGCATGGGAGATTCCTAAAGAAAAATAAATTAGTTATGAAAGCTGCAGTAGATTTTAGTTGATATGTGTCATGGTTTGATCCAGGTGTCCCCCACAAATGACTCTGTTCTGATTAATCAATCCTCAGCTGATAGCAGTCTGGGTTTTACAACTTCGCTAGAGCTGTGTTGTCAGGGGTGGGTTTATGGGGGTTATAGCCAGCTTCCCCTTGCAGGTGTTTGGCACACCTTCCTGCCATTGTTTGCAGTGCTGTGGTGGAGGTGATGTCCACCCTCTGCTCATGCCATCATTTTCCCTGCCAGGATGGTCTCCCCTCGAGTCCGTAAGCCCATTCCTCCACAAGCCACTTCTGCTTGGGTTCTTTCTGCGCAGCAACAGAGAAGGTTGCCTACAACAATATGCCTATCCAATAAAGACCACTGGGACCAAACCTGTAACCTAACAAAAGTTAGGTTTACTAACTTGATTGCCAAACGGGACACCACACAGCAAAGGAATTGTGTGTGGTCCCTGACTACCCTCCCCCACGCAAAGAATGAAATAAATCATTACATTAAGAGAATGAAACATAAGATGTAAATGAAACCACACTTGACAAGCCCAAAGCAAACCAGATTTGCATGTGACCTGAATTGAGAGGCACACTGAAGGTTCTATTTCTTTTGAAACATGAATTTTAAATTAATGCTGCATTGCATATCCTGGCTATAAACTGTTCTCTCTAAATTGAGGTCATGTCTCTAAATCAAAGTGACTCCATAATTCAAAGCCTGGAAGCAAAAAGAGGAGATTCTGTTCTCACTGATATAATCTCGTAACATCAAAGTCTTGGACAGTCCAGGATTTTAGAGAATAGAAGTCCTTGGCACTATGTTCTTTGATAACCAAAGCAACTTTTTTAAGGTTCACACTGCATAATGCCAAATAATTACACAAAACAAAATGTGATTTTTGATGAGCAGCCTCTGTGACTTTTAAAGAATTCGAGCTATTGAGGGCAGGGAGGTTAGAGGCATAGGGAATTAAGGAATCCAGAAAGCTTCCTGAAGATATGTTGTATCAGCCAGGCTCTGTGGTTCTTGCCTCCTGATATTCTTGTTGTGCTACCGCCTTCACAGCAGAGCTGGCTCAGTGAGGTGATATCTCAGATACTAAGAGACGTTGCAACTTCCACCTTGATCTCTTGGATTGCTTTCAACTGAGGGAGCCAACTGCCATAGACAACACTCAAGCCAGCCGGTGCCTGACAGTCAAGTGAGTGAGCCACCTGAGAATCAGACCTCTCTCCCCACTGAAGCCTTCAGAAAATTCATGAAGGATCCCCAGCACAGAGTTCAGCAAAGATCCCCCCAAACTCCTGACTCAAACAACAGGAGCTAATAAATGTTCACCTTGTGGAGACATTAAATTTGGGGATTTGTTATGAAGCTGGTGTGATTTGGACCAAACCTTATTTAAAGTGGGCGGGGGGGGGGGTATGAAATGGCCTAGTGGTTAGGATACTTACCACACAAACATATAAGAGCCTGAGACCACCTGAGTTCAATTCCCCAGCACCCATGTAAACAGCTGGATATGACCATGCATGCCTGTAACTCCAATCCTATTGGAGTGGGGACTGAAGATTAGTTGGGGCTCAACAGAGAAATGCGGCAGAAAGAGAGGCGATTTAGGAAATGATATCATGGGAGCAGAGATGTAGAAACAAGAATGCACATAGCAGATTAAAGATGACTAAGCCTGGTGTGGACAGAGGCCAGAGGAGGGTGTGAAACGAGAGAAAAGGTGAACATGTTTAATTGAGATTGTGGAGGGTATAAAGAGCCAAGGTAACCTCATGGAATTTTCTTCAGTATGGGAGGGAAAGGTAACGTCTCAGCTTTGCTCATGCTCACAGAGCCAAGGGTAGACTGAAGAGAAACACGCCAAGCAAAAATCCCACCTTGGACATGTGAAATAAGCAAGGTGAAAGTGAGCAACTGAGTCAAGGCGGCCCCAAGCAAATAGGAAGAGAAGGATTTTGTGAACTTAGGTTGGATGTGGCAGGTGATTGTTCGTAAGAAAAAAACTTGAAATTGGCTCTCATCTCCCCTGGCTGAGTGCCTGCGATAACATTTACCCAAAGTCAGAAGCACAGATGTGTTGCATAGTTGGTGTAAATGATGATAGGATGCAAATGAGGACACCCCTTACTACGTTCTCATGGCCTGGATAAACTCCAGCATCCTTAGCAACTCAAAAGAAGCTGGCAATGAGAGCTCTGCCTACCTTTTGGAACCTCCCACACCTGGTGATAAGCACCCATTCCTAGTCAACCTTATGATCTTCCTTATATATGCAATTCCTTCTGCCTGAAATACCACTTCCTCCCTACCCTGGCATCATCATTTCCAACTCTACTCATCCTTTAACAAAGCTCTCTTTTCCAGATTCTGGTAGGACAGATCTTTGTAGTCATCTCAAATCTCTGTCTCAGTTCATGTTTTGAGAAACAAAAGTTGTAAAGCCCTCTACTAATGAAGCATGGAGTTTGTTCTCCAAGTGGGAGAAGGGCAAGAGGAAAATGTAATAACATATCTAAAGAAATTACCTTGTGACTCATGTACCTACAAGGAATTCAGAAGCAAATAAAATAACCCTGCCCTCTTACAATAAAAAATATGAACACAAACACAAGAACCAAAAGAGAGAAGTAATAAAAGCTCTGCTGAGTATACAGTTAATGCTATATGGAAATCTGTAAGAGGGAGAAACTAAATCAGGCTGAGTTACAAGTTTATGACTCCAGACATTTACAGTGATCTTTACATTAATTTCACTTCACTGATCCACTGTGCCCCCACTTGCAAGATCACTTCTATTCATTTGTTAACTCTTTCAGGAACAAAGCAAATTGCAGTTGGTCCTGATGGTCTATCCAGTAGCTCAATGCCCAACCAGGCACCCATCTATGGCATCCAACCTGATACAGTTCATAGGCCTGATACAGGCTCTCATGAAGCCAAGACTGGCCTCCAAGTTGCTATGTTGCCAAGGTTGACTTTGAACTTCTGATTATCCTGTCTCCATGAGCTCCAAGGTGATAGGGGTTACATATTTGAGCCACCTGGGGACAAAACCGAGGGCTTCTTGTATACTAGATAAGTGAAGTATATTTTCATCCCCCAAATTATTAAAATTTAATGTGTGAATAAAGCATGATACTAAAAGTTGGTTTTTTGCATTTTTTTGAGGTAGGGTCTCACTCTAGCCCCAGGCTGATCTGGAATTCACTATGGAATCTCAGGGTGGCTTCAAACTCACAGTGATCTTCCTACCTCTGCCCACCACACCCAGCTAGAAGCTTCAAATAAAAATTTATACAAAGCCAATGAAGTCTATATAGTTTTTACTTGTATAATTTGTTTTTAAAATACAGAAGTATGGTTCCATCAATATGCCTATATAATATAGTTTAATTTCAGAAAGATATGAATGGTGGACTAGGGAGTTGGCTTGGCAATTAAATATGCTTGATTGCAAAGCCTGTTGGCCCAGGTTCAATTTCTTAGTATCCACGTAAATTCCAGATGTACAAAATGGCGGCACATACATCTGGAGTTTGTCTGCAGGGGCTAGAAGCTCTGTCACACATTCTTTCTCTCCCTCTCCCTCTCTCTTATAAGTAAATAAGAATATTTTTAAAGACCTAATAATGAGTACTGTCATTAGGGAGAAAAGACAATACTCAGCACTTGTGATGTCAGGAAACAAGTGTAGCAACCTTTATCAGGATCTTGTTGCATTTTAATTCAGGAAGGAGCCCTTTAATCCCTTGCTGCTAGGTTTGACTTACTTGAATCTGGTGTTTATGATCACACACATGCCAGTCATCTCATCTACAACCCTTCAGCTACTGTCTATGCAGAATGAAGAGGCTGGTGATATGTTCTACCAGCAAAGTGCTTGCCAAGTTTGGATCCCCACCATCCATGTAAAGATGCTGGGCCTGTGGTGAGTGTCTGTAATCCCAGCCTCAAGGAGGCACAGACAGGAGAATCCCCAGGACAACTGGCTAGCAAACCTAGCAGAATCAGTGAACTCCGGGTTCAGTAAGAAGCCCTGTGTGGTGGTTTGGTTCAAGTGTCCCCCATAAATTTATGTGTTCTGAATGCTAGGTCCTTAGCTGGTGACAATTTAGGAATTGGAGCCTCCTGAAGGCAGTGTATTGTTAGGGGAAGGTTTATGGGTGTCATAGCCAGCTTCCCTTTTCCAGAGTTTGGCACACTCTCCTGCTGCTGTTGTCCACCTGATGTTGGCCAGGAGGTGATGTCCACCCTCTGCTCATGCCATCATTTTCCCTGCCATCATGGAGCTTCCCCTCGAGTCTGTAAATCAAAATAAACCCTTTTCTTCCTACGAGCTGCTTTTGATCAGGTGCTTTCTTCCAGCCACGAGAACCTAACTGCAAGACCCTTTCTCAAAAACTAAGATGGAGAGCCATTGAGGAAGACATCCCATACCAACCTCTAGCCTCTACATCCATGCACACATGTGCACCCACCCACACACGAGATTGATTCATTATTCAAAAATAACATACAGCCAGGAAAGGTAGCCCATGCCTGGACTCCCAGCTCCTTGGGAGGCTGAGTGAAGCAGGAGAATCACGTGAGCCCAGGAGTTTTAACAGCCTGAGCCACACAGTGAGACCACAACTGAAAACAAAAACAAACAGAAAGAAAACAAGAGCTCCCTCACCACTGAGCTACACTCCCAACCCTCACAGATGCTTGGTTTAATCTGGCCCTTGCTTCCCCTTCTTCCCCAGCCATTCGGAGTTACTTACAGGCTCTGTCCAACCTTGGCATTCTGATGCAATAACTTCAAACCTTAACCTCCTCCCCATCGCCAGGTCTTTCATGGCCTGACTATGTCAATATGTTCTCTCTTTTCCTACTCAAAATAAAACCCCTCTCTGTTCCTCTGCAAGAGCAGCTAGAGTACCAGTCTATACTAATTTACTTGCTTGACATTCGTCTCCCTCAGATAGTGGTTCCCTTCAGGGAGTTTCTACAAAGAACTAAATGGTAAATATTTTAGGTCATTAGGGCCACTAAGCCTCTGTCACAGTTTCTCAACACTAATGAATGATGAAAGCAACCATGGAGTTTGTGTTTCAATCAAATCTTATTATAAACTCTAAAATCGGAATTCAATATAGTTTTCACATGTCAAAGAATTTCTATGCTCCAGTTGTTTTTGTTTTGAACTGATGATTGAAAAATGCAAAACTTAGAGCCGGGTATGTTGGTTATGCCTGTAAATCTCAGCACTCAGACACGAATGAACTGAGGATAAAACTGTTGTCAAGAACAATCTCAGGGGACTGAGGAGATGGCTCAGCAGTTAAAGGAATTTGATTGCAAAGCATGCTGGCTGGGGTTCAACTCCCAAACTCCTCACATAAAGCTGGATACAAAAAGTAGTCCAAGTGTCTGGCATTCATTGGCAGTAGCAAGAGGCCCTGCTACACACACACACACACACACACACACACACACACACACACACACACACACATGACTTGCTGACTGAAGCACAAGGACAGGCAAAATCACTGCATGCTAGACAACAGAAAGTGGTTGTTTTGGGAAGGGGCAAAATCAGGGTGATGGAGGTGTTTTCTATTGTGTTTGGGGTGGTAGTTTCACAGGGATTATAATGTCAAAAGTTATCAAATTGAGCACTTAGCACAGGCATTTTATAGTATGTAAACTATAACCCCAACTAAATGAGCAAACACACTAACTCCCCCATCCCAAGGCATTTTTTTCCAATGTAACTGATTTTTTTTTCAAAGTAGGGTCTCACTGTAGTCCAGGCTGACCTGGATATCACTATGTAGTCTCAGGCTGGCTTGGAACTCACAGCTCTAACTTGGCCTCCCAAGTGCTGGAATTAAAAGGTGTGTGCCACCATGCCCGGCCAATAACATTATCTATCTATCATCTATCTATCTATCTATCCATCCATCCATCCATCCATCCATCCATCTATCTATCTCCATGGAGAGAGAGAGGGGGAGGGAGGGAGATTGGGAGGGAGGCAGGGAAGGAAGGAGAATATGGACATGCTAAGACCTCCAGCCCCTGCAAACAAACTCCCAATGCATGCATCACTTTGTGCATCTGGCTTTATGTGGTTACTGGGGAATCAAACCCAGGTCGTTAGGCTTTTCAGGCAAGTGACTTAATCTCTCTAAACCTACTTTTTTTTTTTTTTTGCCATGCTGAGAATTGATTGAACCAAGGTTCTCAAGCATGCTAGACAAGCCCTCTACCAGTGAGTTACATCTTCACCCACTAATATCTTTTTCAAAAAAGGAAAGGATATAAGTTAAATTCAAGTTTACTTTTAAACCCCTGAATTTTGTTCCTATCTTATTACCACTCAAACCCTTCTGTCCTAAAAGACCCTGGACTATCTAAACTTATCAGTGACAAATCACTTCTCTTAAGAAAACTGACATTGTTGTCTGACAACAAGAAAGGAAAACTCTTTACCTCCAAGGTCCTTCAAACAGCCTTTAGCACAGTTAAGCATGCCCCAGAGGATGTACAGTTAATTTCAAAACACAAGTAACCAGTTTGTAATCCAAAGAGATGCCTACCTACAGAACTGTACTTGGAAGGACTCCTAGATGTTATTGCTCAGAGATTTGCTTCCTACATAAAAGGAGTGCCATGTCTTCCTAGAACTGGGCTTGTTTGGGCACCATTGTATGCTAGGCATGTTCTCTGTGCCAGCCCAAGCTGGGTACCAGGGCTGGACTCTACATGCCAAGCAAGTTCCGCCCGATTTAGGTATGGCTCCTTAATAGGAAGGAAGAGCCGGGCATGGTAGCACATGCCTTTAATCCCAGTACTCAGGAGGCAAAGGTAGGAGGATCGATGTGAATTCAAGACCACCCTGAGTAAGTTCCAGGTCACCCTCAGCTAGAGCAAGATCCTAAAAAAATACATATATATAGTGCCAGGCATGGTAGCGCAGGCCTTTAATCCCAGCACTCAGGAGGCAGAGGTAGAAGGATCACCATGAGTTCAAGGCCACCCTGAGACTACATAGTGAATTCCAGGTCAGCCTGGGCTAGAGTGAGACCCTACCTTGAATATATATATATATATATATATATATATATATATATATATATATATATATATATATATGTAGTAATGAAAGAAGTTCATTTTATTGAAGCAGAAAGAAAATTTATTCGGAAAAACAAAATTGCAGGATGATAATGTGAGATTAAGTACCTGTGCCACATTCCAAGGCCCCTCAGCCCTCACCACAGGGAACCTGTTCTCTACTATGGGGGACAGAGGAGGGGCGCCTCTTGTTACCACAGTTAATAAACAGTTCAGGACTTTCTTCTTTATTTTAAAATATTTTATTTATTCATTTTTAAGTAGAGAGAGAGAGAGAGAGAGAAACCAGGGCCACCGCCTTGTGGTTCTGGCTTATATGGGTCCAGGAGAACTGAACCCAGGGCCTTAGGCACTGGAGGCAAGTGTTTTAACCCCTAAGCCATCTCTCCAGCCCAGGACTTTCTTCTTTGGATCCTCAAAGTCCATGTTCAAGGGCACACATCTTCTCAGGAAATCATCTATTGTTCTAGATTGTTGTGTTTCTATTTGCTATGTTCACGTCTTGGTAAAACAGGGGCTTCTGAAATAAAATTCCTTGATGCAGTGCTTCTCTGAATACCTAATAAATTTCCGCTGCAGTCAGATTAGAATTTTTGTATTTGTTTCTGATAGGGGGTGGGGGGAGTCTGTTAATATTGTTGGATTGTTTGATTGCTTGTTTTAAATAGCCCTGTATGGTATAACATGAAAGTAAGGTCATCTACTTGAGGCCTTCCCCAACATACAAATACCCTTTCGTTGTAGCTATACCAGCTGAGGCTACCAGCTTCATAGGTATTTTGTAAGTTATGTAATTCCCACCCACCCACAACTGGATTGCAGCACAGTAGGAGGAAGCCCGTGACTGGGAGCCCCGTGTCTGAGTTGTACCTGAAGCTTTGTCATAAGTCACTATGTGACCCTAGTCTCTGGCTCTGAACTGTGTCAGATGTGACAACAGACAGAGGGCACAGTCCTGGTCACATCTTGGAATAGGGCTTGGAATCTTTTTGCCACTGGAAAAAACTCCCAGAATGCAAAGTCCAAGAAGGGGGGCAAGGAGAACATAGGAATGGGTTTGGGGAGATGGCTCCGTGGCTAAGAGAGTCTCAGGCTGGAGACCCTGCTGAGTTTGACTCCCCAGAAGCCACATAACAAGCTGGGCATGGAGGCTGGAGAGATGGCTCAGTGATTCTGTTTGCTTGCAAAGCCTAACAATTTGGTACCCACGGGAACACAGATACACAAAGTGGTGCATCCATCTGCAGTGGCTGGAGGCTTGGTGCACTCATTCTCTCTCTCTCTCTCTCTCTCTCTCTCTCTCTCTCTCTCTCTCTCTCTCTTTCTCTCTCTCTCTCCTTACAAATAAATAATGCAAAATACTTTTTTAATGCTGGTGTGGTGGCACGCGCCTTTAATTCCAGCACTTGGGAGGCAGAAGTAGGAGGATTGCCATAAGCTCAAGGCCATTCTGAGACTACATAATGAATTTCAGGTCACCCGGGGATAAGCAAAAACTATCTCAAATTTTTTTGTCCAAGGTAGTGTCTCACTCTAGCCCAGGCTGACCTTAAATTCACTATGTAGTCTCAAGCTGGCCTTTAACTCCCGGCGATCCTCCTACCTCTGCCTCCCAAGTGCTGGGACTAAAGACGTGTGCCACCACACCCAGCCAAAAAATTTTTTAAACATTTTATTTATTTATTTGCAAGCAGAGCAAGACAGACAGAGAGAGAGAGAGAGAGAGAGAGAGAGGGGGGGGGATAGAAAGAGAGACAGACAGAGGGAGAGAATGAAAATGCCAGAGCCTCTAGCCACTGAAAATGAACTCCAGATGCATGAACCATTTTGTGCATTTAGCTTCAGGTGGATACTGAAGAATCAAACCTGAGTTCTTAGGCTTTGCAGACAAACACCTTAACTGATGAGCCATCTCTCTGGTTCCAATAATAAAAACATT
>PVHP010002380.1:0-83874 GCA_004024765.1 Zapus hudsonius
TGAGGACAAGGTTATATGGGATTATATGGGAGTTCTGTTATGAGAGGTGTTCTTTGTTCTTAATGGAATACACACCAACTTTGATGTGGGCTTTCTTTTTCCACACAGTGTTCCTTCCAAAACAACTATCTATAACCTTACAAAATACCTCATCCACCATCTCAGCTTTCCACATACCATCCTTGCAGACGAGGGAGCTCACTTCTCAGCAGATGATGTGCAGCCGCAGGCCCACGCTCTGTCATTGCTATGACAAGTCCCATCAGTTTGATAAAACAGTGGAATAGCTTTTTGAAGATTCAGTTTCAGTCCCAATTAGGCGGTAATGTCTTCCAAGGCTGGTGGACTGCTTGCTCTCCAGGAACATTTTCAGTCAACACCTCATGTGAAAACCAATGGAGAGCAATGGCACCATTTCCTATTATCCTCAGTGACACAGAGACAAAAGTTCTGCTTCCTGTTCCTGCCACATTCCACTGTGCTAGTATAGATATCTTGCTCCAAAAGAAGGAATGATTTCTGTTGGAAACACAGCAATAATTTCACTGAAATACAAATGAAGCCTTTCAGCCAGGTGAAAGGCACACATCAGAAGTTTTAACACTCAGGAAGCTAAGGCAAAAAAGTTTTGAGTTTTAGGCCAGGCTGGACTATGTACAGAGACTGTTCAAAGAAAAACAAAGGGAAAAAAGGAGAAGGTAAGTCTTTCATCATAACTAGTCACTGTGCATTTGCCATCCTCTGAATCATCACAACGTGAGGAAGCCCCCATGTTGGCTTGAGCAATTGATCCTGACTACTAAGTAGAAAATGGGCTGCTTCTATATAAAACAGGTAAGGAAGAGCATGTCTGAAATATAATAAAGTCTTTATAGTGTCTCTTAGATGTAGCATATCCTGTGATTAAAATCAATGCAAAACGTTCATGAGCCCAAATGCTCCATGAATAAAGTTTGGTTTTGTTAGTTTGGAACCATGATCAGCCTAGAGAAATGCTGAGAGCAAAGGGAATATGGACTGTGAAATAAAAGAAGATATTTACTCTAAAAATAACAACTACATCCACCTTACCCTGTGCAGACATGAGGATGGAACTCCTATAAGTATTTCTTCTCTATTGTATCACAAATATGGTTGTATGTACTCATCTACATGTATACCAAGAAAATATTATTGCCCTCTTTTTCATACCCTCTTATTATCTAACATATGACATATTAATGAAAGTTAACTGAATATCTCTGTATTTAAGATACAGTATATTCTAAAAAATTCATCACTGTCCAATTGTTTTAGTCAGCCAAAGGCCACTGGGATGAATCTCTAAACCAGGTACAGTTATGGGAGAAAACAATTTATTGAAGCTACAAATCCAGGGGAAATCCAGAGAAAAAGACTGACCCCCTTTCAAAGTCCAAGCAGAGAGAGAGAAGCCATCACCACTACCAACACACACAGAGAACAGCAAACAGGCGGTAGGGAGGGGGGGGGTTTCCTTCCCCTTTATATAGCCTTAGGGTGGGATCTTGCAACTCTATCCCAGACTTGGCTTCCTGAGTCCCTAGAATTTCCTTCCTGCACTGCTCTCCCAGGAAGGGATGTTCATTTCTAGCTTCCCTGATCTTCCTTACATCCTGCCCCCCACTGAGAGGACTGCCTTCCTGTGAACAACATCTAAGCCCCACCCAAGATTATTAAAAGGGTCAGGTTGACAACAAAACTTAACCATCGCACCAATTAATAAACAAACTGACATATTAAGTGATGGTTAAAATGGGTATCAATTAGAACTCATACATTGATGGTGGAATAAAAAAATGACTGTCACTTAGAAAAGAGTTTGGAGTTGGGAAATGGCTCAGGTAAAGCAATTGCCAGTAAGCATGAGTACCCAGTTTGATCCCCAACACCTATATAGAAGTCAGACATGTTGACATGGCACATGCCTATGATTCCAGTGCTTAGGAGGAGGAAAAAAGAATTCCTGAAACTTATTGGTAGCCAGTTTAGCCAAATTGCTGAGCTCTGGATTCAGTGGCAGACCTTGTTTCAAAAAATAAGGTGGAGAACAGTTGAAGAAGATATATAGCATTGACCTCCAGCTTCCATAAGCACCCCCACACACAAACATGCACCCCACATACACACACAAGTGCCCACATAAGTGTATACCACACACACAAAAGAAAAGAAGTAAACCCTTGACACTAACAATGGGCAAAGAAACACCTCTTTGGTGGTGGTGTTCTTATATTAGTTAGGGGCAGAACAGTGAAAGTCCTTTATTCATCCTAGCTTGATGACTGGCTTGGTGGCCAAAGCTGTTTCATCCTTAGGGTACAATATTGCTGCAAAATAATACAAAAAAAAAAAAAGAAGAGAAGAACTTGGCAGTTCCCTATATGGTCCACCAGTTCCTCTCTTAGATATTTATCCCAGAGAAACAAGAACACACACTGAAAACAAAAACTTCTATGGAAATAATTATAACATTGGTATTCATAATCACTCACACCTTGAAACAACTCAGATGATCTTCAGTAATGATGGATTTATGCATAAAGTAGAATAATATGATAAAAGGATAAAAAGGAACCGGACACTGATACATTTGGCAAGATGGATGAATCTCGTAAGAATTCTAATTGCAGAATGACACCTAAGTCAAAAAGCTACCTACCTCACTGTCCCATTCATATGACTTTATATTGCTTTTCAGTAGAGGGAAACTGAAGAACAGCTCAGTGGTGGCCTAGGGTTAGAGTTGACAAGATTTTTGGACAAAACAGCATCTTGAGGGAAATTTTGAAAGTGAGATGAATTGTTCCTGATTCTCATCATTGTGGTGGCAGTTAAAAGTCACAGAACAAGCAGTAAGAAGTTAATTGTAATGTCAGCATACTTCTAAGTGTCCATTTAAAAGATCTTAAACGTTTAAGATGCATTTTAGGACAAATCACACAGCCCTGACACCTCGGCAGTACCTGTGCTTTGACTCAGTAAGATACAGGTCAGTCTTAACTAGGGTGATGACTTTGAGAATGGCTTTGAGAAACAGGTCATAAAATTGGCAGAAACTGAGGAATAAGAAACAAGGCTTCTGGCTTTTCCTTCAACATGTAGAGCTACTTGGAGGTCATGCACTGGGCGAAAACTGGATACCAGAAAGATTTTAAAGAGAAAGCAGTTGCTCAGTTTGGGACTCTATAAGGTTTACAGTGTGAGTGTATAGGCAGATATTTACATAGTGTAACAGCTGAACTGAAATACTGCCTTCTATCCAAGTAATGGAGCTGAGGAGGGACACAATACATGTTAATCTTATTATCGACATTTCTAGGAACCCAGAGCAGCTCATTAAAAATGCAAACTGTAACTTTTCAATTCATTGAGCCATTCCTCCTGGAGACATTTGCAGAAGTTTGAGACCTGGAGGCTCTGTACATTAATTTGTTGTTTGCACAAAGGTGCAAACCTGAGGACTGCAGTCTGCATAACAAGGGTAATTACTTCATTCCCCTGAGTGGCTTGAATCTCTCTTTAGCTCCTGCCAGTTCTCAAGTCCACTGAGAGAGGCCTCTTCAGTCTAGAGGAAAAATACTAAAAAGCTGTGAGTGGGACAGATGTCTCCAGAAGTCCTTGAAAGCCTTTCCTTAATCATAGACATAAGGAAGTATTTAATTTCATAGCTCATGGACCATGAGAAAAAAATTCTCGGGTGTCTTGTCATATAATTTCTCTCAGTAGGTTTACTTATGTTTATGGTTCTTATAATGACTTGTTGGATTTTTGTCTCATTGGTACTGGGAGAGGCAATGTGAGGTGTGACCTGAACAGCCCATTGTGTTACCTTCTCTGTCTTCAAAGCCAAAGCAAGCAGGAAAGCACAGCGACAGCCATGGATGACAGAACTTGCTCCAAGGTGACTTTAGATTGTTGTCCGTGTACAGGTCTGGTCTCCAAAAACCTACATTCTTTTTTTTTTTTTTTTTTTTTTTGGTTTTTCAAGGTAGGGTCTCACTCGAGTCCAGGCTGACCTGGAACTCACTATGTAGTCTCAGGGTGGCCTTGAACTCATGGCCATCCTCCTCCTCCAGAGTGCTGGGATTAAAGGCGTGCGCTACCACGCCCAGCTTTTTTCCAAAAACATACATTCTTTAAGAAGCATGTGTCTGCTATTTTTGTTGCTTTCTTTTTGTCCTTGACCTAGTGCCAGATACATATTCAGCATTCCAAAGGTCTAATTAACTGTGATGCACAGTAATGAATCTTGTCTTTTAAGTCTTTCTTCCTCATGTTGTCTGTTCCTACCATTACTTTCAACCCACACACAAGCCATTTTCTCCACTTTTGAGTCTCTCTCCTTCACTTCTCACATTCTTAAAAGGACCTGTTATAAACATTAGGCAATGGGCTCTATTTCTTATGGCAAATGTTCCCAAAACGTCTGTGGAATCCAGTTGAGCCTAAATGGGGCTCTAAGTATGCTTGATTGTGAGAGACTGCTGATCAACAGTTACTGCCCCTCCTTCCTCAGGAAGCTATCCTTCACGGGAAAGAGGGGACAGGAAACGGGCAGGGAATGGGTGGACATGAGGCTAAGAAGAGGAGAAGTGGCAAATGACAGAGAACAGGACAGCAGTCACCTAAGCCAGCCCCTGACCAGCTCAGAATCCAGGGAGGATGAAAAGCTATAGTCACTGTGTAGTAAGTTCATTGTATGACAAATTGTTGAATGACTTTCTCAGTTATAAGACCAGAAATGCTCTGTAGTTAAGACAATTCTATACCTTCATTTAACACCTTAGTGGCTTTCCAAAGGGGGGGGGGTATATACTAGGGACTCTATCCTCATGAAAACATGAGATGACCAAGCAGAAGTGATCCACATAAAGACTTAAGAGAGTGGAAAGTGCATTTCAGGCAAAGCGGGCAGACTGAGCAAAGAATAAGAAACAATCAAATATCCACAGGACATTCAAGTCATTTGTGATTGATGTTACGTGGAGGAGTAGCAGGTGGGAGAAAGAAGAATAGGCAGATCTGGATTGCTCTATCTAAAACCTGGGATTCCACCCAGAATGACAGGTATTGGCAACTCCAGTCCAGTGATCACGGCCATGTGAAAAGCAGGATAAAGACAAAGGTGGGCTGCACTTCTACTTATAAACATCCAAGAGAAGGAACGAGAGCCATAGCACAAGTTTTGATGCTGTTGCAAACGAGTTCCTCCAAATTGAAACATTCCCTGCTGGAGGGAGGAGGGACACTCATATGAACCACGGAGTAAGCAACTCTCAGGTCTTGAAACTTACCAGAGTCACAGGACCCCCTCCCCAAGTAAACTGGAGGAAGATATGTCTAACCAGCCAGCTCCTTGTAAGTTGTGTGCTGAGTTCCAGAAATGTAGCTTCCATGAGTTACCGTCTATGGTGGGATGTGCTTTTCAGTGGTGCAGCTGCTGTTAAGTGGTCCATGCTGTTCAAGTAGTGCCAGTAATCCCATTGGTTCACCAAGTTGGACTTTGGTTACTTTGGTCTATTGCTGGCACTTGACGTGGGGTGAATAAACATTTGTTCACATCTCTTCAGGAAAAGGTAACACAACAGATGTTTCTTCTTGGAAAGGAGGAAACACTGCTGCTTTTTCTCTCCTGACACAAAAATCTCAAGCATGTGCATCACACACCATCAAAGTGACGCAGGGATTTGAGTCCAGATAGGGATAGAATTCTATAGAGATGTCAGAAATCCCAGACCTGTGGATCCCAACTTTTGGGTCCTTATCTAAAGACAAAGTCTGCTTCTCTCCAATTTCACTTTCACAAAGAAGGAGTATCTCTTCAATAGGCCACAAGATAAATGTTCATTGTGTGTGTGTGTGTGTGTGTGTGTGTGTGTGTGTGTGTGTGTTCATGTGTGTGAAGGCCAGAGGTCAGGTGCTTCCCTCCCTAACTCTCCACCATATTTATTGAGACAAGATGTAGTGGTTTGAATGCAAAATGCCCCCTTGTGTGTTTGTGATTAAGCCTCATACTTATTAAGTATGGAGGAGACTTTGGGAAGGAGATCTTTACTGGAGGTAGTGTGTCACTGCAGGCCAGCCCTGCTTGAACTCAGTGAGATCACTCATTCTGTTTCTTCCCTACTATTGTGTGAAGTGATGTATGGCTGACATGAAACTTCCTCTCAAAATTGTAAACCAGAAATAAACCCTTTCCTTCCAGAAGCTGCTTCTGGTGGGGTATTTTGAACCAGCAACAAGAAAGTAACTGCCACCCAGGGTCTCTCACTGAACCCAGAGCTCTCTGCTCTGCCTAGTCTAGATAGCCAGCTTGACTCTATGCCTTTAAGCACTTCACTGACTGAGCCATCTGTCTAGCCCCTTCATCACTCCTCTTGGGCCTAATGTAAGTCAAAGGGCCAATCCCCAGTGCAGAGGATAGGGAAACAAGTATTGGAAAATTATTAAGACTGCCAAGCTTAACGGAACCCATTGAAACGCCTCTTCTTCGTTAATGGGACAACGATATTCCAAACAAAGTCAGGCTACTCTTACCAAAACAGACGGGAATGGCTTTGGGATAGGTCAGCAACAGCTTCTGACACATTCAAATTTGGAGACTGTAAGGGTGAAAATTTTTCTTAACTTAAAAATCGGATAGATCATCAGAAATACTGGAAATGAACAAGTGTGAAACAGAGATAAGTTTCATTTCAGACACGTCAACCTTTAACTTCTTGTGAGTTGTGGGGGACCTGCTTGAAGAGATGGAGAAAAGGAAGCAGATCTTAGGAGAAAGCTATGTGCTAAAGAGAGACCTGAGAGCCACCGGGTGACTTGATAGAGTTGAAGCCATGGGCTTGAATGTGACCAGCTAGTGAAAGTACAAGCAGAGAAAAGGAAGAATAGGATCAAATGACAATATTGTATGTCTAGAAAAAAAATTTAGGTCCTGGCCAGCAGCAAGAATGACAAGATGGAGATAAGAGAACAGGTGAGAGTAATATAAAATTCTAGAAAGATCTTCAAAATGAGGCTGTAAAAGAGTCAAATACTGTAGGAAAAAGTAAGATGAAGCAAAAAAGTATCAAAGATAACTGGGGGTTGCAGACAGTGATGTTGCTGTCAACATTTTCAACAGGGTGATTTTTAAAAATATATATATTTATTTATTTATTTATTTGTAGGCATAGAAAGATAGGAGAGAGACAGACAGAGAAAGAGAGAGAGAGAGAGAGAGAGAGAGAGAGAGAGAGAGAGAATGGGTGCACCAAGGCCTCCAGCCTCTGCAAATTAACTCTAGATGCATGTGCCACTTTGTGCATCTTAGCTTGACGTGGATACTGGGGAATTGAACTCCAGTAGTTAGGCTTTTCAGGTAAGCGCCTTATCTGCTGAGCCATCTCTCCAGCCCCAGAGAGGTTTTTTAAAGCCATTTTATTGCAAAGTGAATGGAGCCAAGGTAAAGGAGAAAATTACTAAGTCATCACACACACACACACACACACACACACACACACACACACACACACCACACTTTTAAGATTTTTGATATCTTTAAAAGGATAGAAATGGTAGATTAAGGTACTATGATTTTTTAATGTGTCTTTGCTCTTATTCCTTTAATTCATCTGCATCATCTCATCTATGGGTAGACATGTATATACATATACATATACATATATATATATATATATATATATATATGAGCTTCTCAATCTCATGCATGCTATAATTCAACCTGAGACCTAATACTAATAGGAATCCTGAATAGTTTTATGACCTAGTTACATAGTATGTCTAAGGTCACACACAAAGCTTGTCTGAACTTAAAGCAATTGGGCTTTAAGTTCAGACAAGACTCCAAAGCCTACATTCTATATGAATAAAACTTCTGCTAAGTAGGAATCAGCATCTTCTGTTATTTAAAGCCAGTCTGACTTTAATTTTTCACATGCATCTGCCTACCTTTCTTTTTGTAAAATGTTGCTATGAGAGAAGATATTAGACAGAGGTGGTTTGATCAAGAATCTTGTCAAGGGGTACAAGTCAGGGGCTAGCCTTGTGCTCTTGACGATGAGAACACCATCCCCTTCCTAGAATCTCCAGATAGCCATATTTGAGAAACTGATAATCCTGTCAAACAGAGAACCTCTCTACCAAAGGGCTTTGTAAATAGGACTATAATTTAGGGGTACCAAGTTATGTAACGCAATCGTATGCAAAATTTACAGGCCATGCTGTATTCATTGTGAAGGGTTTCAGATAACATCATCTGTCATAATAAGCAGCATGTTAATTATGCCATCGGTAGATTTAAAATTGTAGGAAATCAAAAGCTCGAAGCATCCATTTGAATTCAACTACTCATATTTTAAATGGCCTGCAAGTGCAACGTAGGACATTTTCTCATTGAAATAGAAAAAGTCGTTTATTACAGAAAGTTCCAAAAAAAAAAAAAAGGATTTTTATCTGAAATTTCAGCTACTTTTTACGAGGTTTCCATGGCCAAGGGCTTGTCTCCTTTGTGTTTTACTTTCTCTTTTCTCTTAGGAAAGAAACAAAGCTGACATCAGCTCGTGCCAGGTCCTCGGAGCTATCTCTCTAAAACTAAGTTATTTAGTGAGACCGACAAGGGCTGGAGTTGACTTTTATGAGAAAGCTGCTCATGTTTTCCTCTGATACAACTTTTCCATTCAGATGTTTTATGACAGCTACAGTCTCTACGGACTGACAAACTATACAAAGACTGATATTTTAAAATAAGACTTCCCTTATTACTTAATCACAACAATCTGATAATAAAACCATCTGTCTATTATGGGCCAACTCGGCAAGATGCTCAAGTCCAGAAAACTCAGTATTTGAAAGGCCTTATTGTTTCATTCGGAATGCCAACTTTTGCTTTCGGACAGAAAATCTGAGAGTGAAGTGTGTGTGTGTGTGTGTGTGTGTGTGTGTGTGTGTGTGTGTTGAGATAAGGTCTTTCTCTATATGTACTTTCAGTTGGCTTTGAACTTTTGAGTCCACATGAATTTGAACTCATAATCCTCCAGCTTCAAACTCCCAAGAGCTGAGACTATAGGGTTGCACCAACATGTCCTGGCCAGTTTGAATTTGTGTGTGTGTGTGTGTGTGTGTGTGTGTGTGTGTGTTTGTGTATGCATATGAACGCATGCATACATGTGTGTAGAGGCCAGAGGCCAACCTCCGGAGTTGTTGCTTAGATAATTTCCACCTCTTTTATTAATATAGGGCCTCTCAGTTATCCTGAAGCTTGCCAAATAGATTACACTGATTAGACAGTGATTGTCTAATCCGCAGTGTTCTGCCTGTCTCTGCCTCCCCAACACTGGGAATGCCAGCACACAGCATCATGCTCAACATGTTTACGTGGGTTATGGAGATCTGCTTAGGTCTTCAGGTTTACTAAATCATCCATCTCCCAAGCTGAAAACTCAAGTTTTTCTTTTTAATACCATCATTAAGGCAATACAGTTTGCTATTTTCTCTCTACTACTGGCAGCAAAAATTGTAAAAATCTGTTTGGCTTTAATTAAATGATGTAAGAGTAACCTTCAGGGCTGGAGAAAGGGCTCAAGTGTGCTTCCTGTGCAAGTATGAGGGCTTGAGTTTGAAACTTCAGAAACTAGCTGGTCATGGCCACACGTGTCAGTCTCCCCAGACCTGTGGAGAATTCCTGGTGCTCATAACAGCAAGCTCCAGACCCTGTAAGAGATTCTGCTGCAAGGAAGAATCAGCAGGTGTTCTCCTCTGTCCTTCATAGACCAGCCCATGGGACACTGCACGTGAGTGCATGGGGATCTGCATCAACACATGCATGTTCACAACAGCGATGAAGTCTGAGCATTATTGAGTTGTTATGCTAGGCAGTACATTTTGCAGGCAATATAGCAATGGCTAAATACAAAGCACTTGCAGCACAGGAAATACTATTTTCTTCATTTTATATAAAAGAAAACAAAGGCTTAAAGCCACACAATAATAAGCCTCCAAAGCCTCACAATAATTAAAGGACACTGGGGAAACTCAAACTCAAGCCGTTTTTGAGACCAGAATTCAATACTGATAATCCATTACAAATAACACACATCAGTTACTATAATCAAGGACAGTTTTCACTTAGAAAGCAACATCAGATGATAATGAGTTAATGCAGCAGTAAGAAGGCTAAAGAATACTTATTTAAATAATATATAGCAATCAAAGGAACTATACATATGAACCATTGGGGTTTTTTTGCTTTTATTTTGAGAACATTTTGAAAAATAAATAAGAAACTAAATGGATAACTTTAGGTCAGAATTATTTTATAGAGAGCAAATGTTAGTAAGCATATTCAATCATGATAAGTATTTCTTCAAAATCTTTCTGGCACTTCTGGAAAGGAAACATTCTTAGGCCAAGTTTATTTGGTTTGTAAAAACTCAAAGGAAGCCATGGGGGCCTCACAAATGTAATCTCAGTCCTTGGGAGACTGAGGCAGCAAGATTGCTGTAAATTCAAGGCCAGCCTGGGCTACAGCATGAGATTCTGACTCAAAAGAAAAAGATAAATAAGTAAATACTAAAAAGAAAAAGTTGATTTTGTTACTGGTGTCAGACTTTCTAACTATGACTTCATTTCTTGAATTAGAGCTTCCTAACCAAGTTATGAGACTCCTGTGTCATCCTTTTATGAGAAGTAGAGGTCCCTACGTAGGCACATCCACGGTGAAATCATAGGAGAAAATGGGAGTCATGTCTCATCATTTTGATTCTGTCTAAATCTAATTGAACAGTAGTTTTCTGGGCATTCTGAATGGCCCTATGCTCTCAGAAACTCCTTCTCTTCAAAGTCATGATTAGCAGTGCTTTTAAACTCATTTCATGCACAACATGGGGTGTAATGTTCATAGTTACCCCCATGGTGAACTTCCCAGCTGGCCCAGCCCAATAATTCCAATTAGTCTAGAAAATGTTTGACAGTCTATTTTACTATTGCTTCTAAACAAGCTCTAGAGCTTCCTCCTATAAGGGAAGAAAATCCTTTCTTTTTGAGGGAACAGATGAGAAATATTTATGATGCAAGAAAATCTCTGAGATGAGATCATTTGATCCAGAAGGAATTGTTCTGTTCTGGATACTCGGTGGCTGATTATTCTATGACTCCTTTTTCTTTTCTATAAGTGGACTTGGAAATTAATTAATATTTTCATGAGACACATTTGAAAGGGTCCATGTCAAGCTCATTTTTCATTTGTACTGAGATCACCAACTAACAAAAAATGGTGAAAATAGTCTCAATGAGCAGGAACGATGAATTCTTGAAGAATATAAGATGGGTTCAGAGAAAGACAATAAGCATGTGTTCAAGTCTTCCAGGAAAGTATAAATATCCAGGAGGATTTTAAACAAGGCAAGTGACAGCAGTGGTATTTACAGATGGCTTTTTAAAAGTTGTACTTCACACATGAGAAATAGAGAATAGTACCAATGGACGTGCCGAGCTCTTCCGACATGCCAGAACCTGAAGCTTGTCTTGCGTCTTCACAGTCCTGTGAGGTAATAATCTTCTGTGAAGATGAGACAGGAAGAGCCTGAAAGAATGTGGGTGCAGTGAGTATCAGAAAAGGAGAGAGCTTAGGATTTCCACTGACTTTGGAGGAAGGTCAGTGGATATTAGGATGAGGGAGAAGGAATAAAGTACAATGACCCCAAAACTACAGCACACACTGCGGTTCCTTTGAATGGAAGAGACGCTGTTGATGATTAGGATGAGCAAACAGGTATAAGACCTTAGACATCTGATCACCTTGGCTAAAGCCCCTTGGAGCCACCACTGTCTGCTGAGATTAGGTGAGAGGTGCCCTAGAGCTCAGATGTGCTAGAGAATTGGGAGGCCAGGAGCTCTGATAAGAGTGGATGTGTTCAAAGCTTTTGGGTCTTATCAAAGAGATAAGATGAAAATTCCTGTGGGGCTCATGTTTCTTTAAATGCAAAGCCACTTCAGAGCTGAACTAGCAGGTCCTACTTTATGAGTCTTTCTGTAGTTTGTACATAAAAGAATCCACCCGGTCCATGTGGACATAATCAGAATGAGCCTGGTAGAGGCTGAGTGGATGGAATCCATGTGAAACAAGCATGGGAAAATGAGAGTGCCCGGGGGGAACCGAATAAGGGGAATGAACAGGCAGTTCCTTAAGTTGCCGCTGCAATACATTTTCTAGAAGGATCCATGTTGACATAAGAATGATGAGACTGATCATCAAGGAGCCCGTGTTTACAAACACTTAGGAGCAGCCACACAGTTTGGCTCTACATGGAAGGAAACATAACTCAGAGGCTGAAAGCTTGTTTAGAATCCAGCAGAGCTGTGTACGCTAGGTTATGCCCTCGCCGTACTGAGAAGCAGGGGCTAGTTTCCCACTCTGTCCTGACTGCAATTCAGTTCTCTTCTCTGCCAGGAGGTCACCGGCCTCTGCTCTTCCCACCAAGGACTTCCTTCTCTGGCACTCAACATGTCCCAGGCAGAAGATCCAGTTTATTTAGTCACCAACCATCTACTTGAGAGCTGATGCTGGAAAGAATATTTGTGTTAAGAACACTCATGTGCTTCTCGTTAGCAAGCAGAATAGCTGTCCTTAGACTCAATGCCCACCCCCTGCACAGTAGCTATGGACATAGCTGTAGGATCACAGCAAATAAAACGTGGTCATCCATAGACGTGAAACCCCACACCCTCCACGATGTCCTACCACCTCGGCAGCCACTCCTCCTCATGGCTCTTGCCTCAGACACTGTTAGGTTTGCTTGAGGCTGAGTGTCAAGCCTTGTTCTTTTGCCCACGTTTGCTTTCTCTTTATAATCTCTACCATGCCCACTGCAGCAGACCCTGAACCTGGCTTCTATAGACATGAACCAGTGATTTCCAAATGGATGGCTCTTGCCAAGGTCTCGCCTCTGAATTCCAGGTCTGAGACCAATTGCCAACTAGGCATTTCTGCTTCTATGTCTCAGAGGCATCTCAAATGTAGCATGTAGACTTCAAACCTGCCCGTCTTCCAGTATGTCCTTCCATGGTGAACAACACCGCTGATCATCCTTGACATAGCCTTCTACTGTCCCTCTATTTCATTCCAGTCTCTGCTCTGTCAGTCCCATATTCTTAACCTCTCCTGAGGAGACTTTTCCCACCCTAGTTCACATCACCATCAGTACTCCCCTGAGTCTCTACAGCAGCCCACGCATTGTCCACTCTGGCTTCTTGTCAATCCACTTCCAGTACCACAGTCACAGTGAGCGCTCCAAAAGACAGGTCTCATCAAGCCCCACGCACCAACCCTACCAATGACTCTCTATTCCTCTTAGAACTGAGACAGCACTTTAATGTGCTTCTGCATGTCTATTACAGGCCAGTCCACCTCACCACTTCCATTTTGCATTGTTTCTGGGTTCTAGCTACATTGGCTTCATTTCAAACCCTTGAGTATACAGATCCTTCTTGCTATGATTCCTTTCAGTGAACTGATCCCTGACATAGGAGGTTCTCCCTCCACTGCATCGTCCTCCTGACAGTGCCTACCTGATCCACAGAACTCTGCTTGTCTGATTCCTGTCCATGAAGATCCTCAGCTATGCACTTTCTTTCCTTTTCTTAGTCCTTCTTTTCTTTCGTTATTTTTTTTTTGAGGTAGGGTCTTACTCTAGACCAGGCTGTCATGTAACTCTCTGTGTAGTCCCAGGCTCTCCTCAGTCTCACAGTGACCCTCTATCTCTGCCTCCCAAGTGCTGGGTATTAAAGGCATGGGACAAGCCTGGCCTTGCATTATACTTTCATAAACTCATATTTATGTCTTTTGAAAGGCTACATTGATGATGTGATAATTATGAGTTTATGTTTCTTCCACCTCCTTCTAGCTTGGATATTTATATTAGCCAAGATCATATCCATTTTGATTTCCTATCATAATCTACACAGATTATACATATACAGATTATAGATATGATCTATCTATAATCCATGGTACCTAGAAGCTGAGTATTATAGTATGATATGTCTGTATATAAGTACATGAGAAACCGCCACAGGCCATGTCCCTAAATATAAGATTGTGAAAATGATACAATTTCCCTTTGAAGTGTATGTCAGTTCATTTGGATAACTAGAACAAAACTTATATGAAAAGACTTAAATAATATTAACTTCTTTACGTTATTGAGGCTTAGAGGTCTCAGACCAAAATGCCAACACATGCAATGTCTGGTGAGGACTGTAAATAAATGCCATCTTCTCATTGTCCATTGGGGGGTTCTCTGTTATAAAGTCACTGATCCAATTCCTAAAGATTCCAAACTCATGACCTAATCGCTACTCCACAAAGATCATCCTACCAAAGATCATCACATGATTAAATCTCAATATGTGAATTTGGGGAAACACATTTAGCCCATGCAGAGTATTACAGCATACTTACTACTCAAAAATTATTTGAAATTTCTTTTAACATAAGCAAAATAAAGCAGCTGGGGAGATGGCTTGGTGATTAATGGCACTTCTTCGTAAAGCCTACTTGACTGTCTTTGATTCCTCAGCGCCCACAAACTGGTGCAACAATAGCCCGTGGCCCACCCATTCATATTCTCTCTCTTTTTCCCTTACCCCCTCTCTCTCTTTCCTCATAAATATATAAAACATTTTTATAAAATAAGCAAACAAAAGACACAAACCCTTAAACTCATCGTGACATGTCTGTGGTAACAAAGGAGTAGTTAGAAGGTCAAAAGGAAAAAATATAAATAGCAAAAGAAAAATTAATAATGTGTGTAACCTTGCTAAATAAAGAAATAAATTTGGTTAATTGAATGATTTAACCAAAAAAGTATTCTGAATAAATAATGGAAAAGCAGAAGTAAATAGATATTAAGAATAATTTCAGGGCTGGGGAGATGGCTCAGCGGTTAAGGCACTTGCCTCTAGTGCCTAGGGCCCTGGGTTCAATTCCCGAGGTCCCATATAAGCCACACCCACAAGTTGGTGGCCCTGGTGTTCTCTGTCTCTCTCTCTGTCTCTCTCTCTGTCTCTCTCTCTCTCTCTCTCTCTGCTTGAAAATGAATAAATTTAAAAAAAGAATAATTTCAGTAAATATAATGGCAAAATCCTAGTGTTCTACACCTAGATTCAAAAATATATTACTGGGCTGGAGAAATGGCTCAGCGGTTAAGGCACTTGCCTCCATTGCCTAAGGCCCCAGGTTCAATTCCCCAGGTCCCACATAAGCCAGACCCACAAGGTGGTGGCCCTGATGCACTCTCTCTGTCTCTTTCTGTCTCTGTCTCTCTCTGCTTGAAAATGAATAAATAAAATATTTAATATACACACACACACACACATATATATATATATATATATAACTAACCTGAATGAAGGGCCTAGGCTTCAAACTTAATGTGAAATTCTTTTAAAAGCATGAAGCAACCATTGTAGATAAAAAGGATATCAGTAATTAGATCATTTTTCTTTTTTTTATTTTTTAATTGTCCATAATGAGTTACATTATTTAATGGGAAAACAATGAGTTGTTATCCCCCGTTCCCCAGTGCCCCTCTTCCCCATCCCCGATCAGCTGGATATCCTCCTCCTTGGATAGTCTGGATCAGTCCTTGGGGCAGGGGACCATGGATAGCCTAGGAGACAGTCTGGTTCTGCCGGCCTTAGTGTGTTACTACTGAGGGCGGCCATGACTTTGGGTATTTTCCCCCACCAAGGCTCTCATAATCTTTCCGCCCCTCTTCCGCTCATTTCCCTGAGTCATGGTGGGTGAGTATTAAGGCTGTTTTATTGTTGAGATCTTAGGGGTCTCTGTACTTCTGACTTAGGTTTTGTCGAAAATCATTGGTGTCTGTCTCATTGGCTTATCCTTTGTTGGCTGATTGACTGTGGTCCTGAGTCACTTGTTCATCCCACCATTCTCTGCGGGGTTCCATATGGATCCTCCACGGTATGTCTGGGGTGGTTCATCTCTTGCCAGGATGGCAGCTATCGGCCTGCAGTCCGTTGGTAGGGTTGGATGGGCCACAGCTCTCTGGCTGCCTTCTGAAAGATACAAACAGAATCTCCCTCGGAGAGTGAGATCAGTATAGGTTAACTGAGATACACATTTCTGAATTAGCTAGATTCTATTTTTAGTAGCCTCTCCTTCAATTGCTTGCATAGTGCATCTCTCCTTGGGGGCCCAAGAGTCCAGCTCCCAGTGCATTTTGCCCTAAGTCCCCAGTTCCAGTTAAGGGCTCCTCCTCACTAAGTGGAATATTTGGCCAAATTTTTCTTTAAGTGGAGTGTTCGCTTGTACTTACAGGGAGTACAAGGAATATGAGGGCAAAGAATTACCAATCTTAACTGGAAGTTGGAAAAATAATATTTATATTGTGCATAATCCATTCCAATAAACAATAAATGAAATGTGCTCTTTACTGAAAAAAATTAAGTGAATTGAAGAAAATTCAAATACATTTACATAATGGGTTGATAAAAGTTATAACTAGCTACATAACTGTTATAAGTTTATGTTATATATGACATGTTACAACTTTTATATTTGTAATAATTTTAATAAATCTCTGATTCTTACTCAGAGAAAAGATTTTCACAGCTTGATATAATGTAAGTACAACACCAAAAACAAGAGCCATCAAGGGAATAGGATAAAATCTAGGTCTAGGATAAAAATATCAAATTTCAGAGTGAGGGGAAAAGAAAAATCAAATTTCTGAAAAATCACATTTAAACACATGGTACATATAAAAGAAACCCCAAATACTGCTAGAAATTTCAAAGCTGTTCTAAAATTTGTGAAACTTAAAACATAAAGGATTAATTTCTTGAATACATCAGGACCTCTTGACCATCTAATGAATAAAGAACAGCTCTCCCAAAGGAGTAGCTAGAAGGTCAAAAGAAGAAATATAAATGGCAAAAGAAAAGTTAATAATGTGTAACCTTGCTAAAATTTTAAATAAAATTTATCAGTACAAATAAAACAATGTGATAACAGCTTTTCACTCTTAACATGAAAAAATACTCAAATGAATGAGAACACCCAAATTAGCCTCTGAAATAATCTATACAGTAATGGAAATAAATTAGACCAAGAATTCTGACAGGCAATATGACAAAGCAAGAGTCCAGATTTTAAATATGTGAATCATTTAACCAAAAAATTATTCTGAATAAATAAATGAAAAAGCACAAAAATATAGATATAAAGAACAATTTCAGTAAATGTTAGTAATGGCAAAATCCTAAAACTAAAGTCCCAATAATAGATTGATTAGATAAGTAATTATATTAATTTTTTCTATAGAAAACAGCATATTTAGTATTGTGAAATTGTAATTTATAGGGCTGGGGAGATAACTCAGTGGAGAAGGCACTTAGTGAGCAAGTGTGAGTGAGTACCTGAGTTCGAATCTCCAAGTGCCATGTGCAAGCTGGAAGCTGTGCTGGGCTTCTCTCATCCCAGCACACCTGGGTGAGAGGGGAGGTGGAGACAGGAGAATTGTTGAGAAGTCTGTGAACCAGTTATCCTGACAAAGGGAACAACGAAAGACCCTGCCTCAATCACAGAGCAATATGAGCAGCAACATCCAGTAGTTGTCCTCTGATCTCCACTTGCTCACACACCTGCACTCACATACATGACCATGCATGCACACATCCAAGAAATTAAGTAATGTATTGGGTAAAATACATATTTTGCTACTTATTTGGCATTTCCCAAAAATCTATATCTATTTAGCATCAAATGTTTATATTTACACTAATATTTCTCACAGAGCTGGGAAGATGGCTAGTTGTCAAGCATGAGCTCAGGTCTCCAGCGCCCACATAAAATCCCAGGAATAGTGGCGGGCATCTGTGATCCCAGTGTTGGGAGGTGGAGACAGGTTGATCTCAGGCTTGCTGCCAGCTGGTCTAGCTGAAGCAGCGAGCTCTAGATTCAGTGCAAAAGCCTCTCTAAACACCTCAGATGGAAGCCAGGTGTGGCAGCACCTGCCTTTAATCCCAGCACTCAGGAGGCAGAGGTAGGAGGATCACCATGAGTTCGAGGCCAGTCTGAAACTACATAGTGAATTCCAGGCCAGCCTGGGCTAGAGTGAGACCCTACCTCGAAAAACAAAACAAAACAAAAAGAAAAACAAAAACTAAGATGGATAGAGAATAAAGAAGACACTTGATGTCAACCTCTGGGCTCCATGCACATGTACACACACATGCACCTTCATACACCCCCCACATGCACATACTCAGATGCACACACACATACATGCACACACACACAAACATACACACATACACACATGCACATACACACATGCGCACACATACATACATACACACATGCACACACACGCACACACATGTACATGCACACACACGCACACACTCATGAGCATGCACACTTTTACTCCTTTCTATACTCTTGACTTTTTTATAAGCAAAAATGCTCTCATGGTAAAGTTGAAAAAGGATACAATGTAAATTTGAAAACCTAATAGATTTGTAATATCACAAAGACAAGTCATTCTTTTATCTGGTTAAAGCTTATTCTGCTACCTCAGTTATTTACTTTTCTGGCAGATGAAATTTTCCATGCTTAGGAGATCTCCAAGAATAGTAGATAACTCTAGCATGCCATCTAGTGTTAAGAACCCAAGATGTCTTGAGGATGGCTCACCACTTTAGATTCTCAAATATTATAACTTACAATTCTGTAGGCAATTTGCACAAAACAAATACATTCTTTAAAGGAGAGTTTTAAATTTGTTGTGAGTGTATCTAGGTCAAAGCTCAGGTTAAAGATCCTCACAAAACTCTGTCTCTTCAATTCAGTAATAAATTGAAGAAATCATAAAAGAATATGCAAGCGGTCAGTGGTTAAACACAAATGTAAACCAGTAACAGGAGAGGGTGTGAATCTCTGGCCATATACACATAAGTCTTTCTACCTTGACCTCCATGGTCACCTCACAGCAGAAGTTGAGGATGGACCAGTTTCGTAAAAGATTACTAAAACAAAGATTCTATTTGAAGACTTACTTAGAACCTACTTATTTCTGCTTTGTTAGAAAAACAAAATCAAACAAACAAAACCAATGAGAATAGTTCTATTTCTTTCTTCCTCATCTACATAATCATTAACCAAGGAAAGTTGACGCTCCATTGAGAGTTTGGCTCCAAGATCACTTGGAAAGAACTATATTCAATATAATTAAAGCAGAGCCAGACATCAGCCAGGCCAAAAAAAAAATTTACTGTATTTCTGAGTATCTCTATGCTGGGCTTTTTAAAAGTATTTGGAAATGAACTATTCACAGTGTTAACAAACAATAATCTAAAATGATAATAATAGATCTGCAATCAGAGAATTTAGTTATATCATTTTCTTTTTTTAAATATTTTATTTCTTCATTTTCAAGCAGAGAGATACAGAGAGAGAAAGAAAGAGAGAGAGAGAGAAAGCACACCAGGGCCACCACCTTGTGGGTCTGGCTTATGTGGGTACTGGGGAATTGAACCTGGGGCCTTAGGCATTGGATGCAAGCGACTTAACCATTGAGTCATCTCTCCAGCCCGAGTTATATCATTTTCTAAACTAATGAGACTTGAAACCATGGACAAGTTACCCTATGACTACTTATTTGATTTCTAAAAGTTTATCCTAAAGAAAAAATATGCCAACCACATTTAAGCTATATCAACTTCATTAAAAAAGTAGAATCAACCTAAATAACCAAAGATAGCAATTAATTAAGAAATTATGAAACGGTCATGCAAGAGAGTGCTGTGTGGTTGTAGAAAAATGATGTGTCAAGTCTTTTCATGAAATTTTGCAAATAGCCATGCTTTTGCTCTCAAAGAAAAAAGTCAGAAAGACTAGTGTGGAAAGGTCAGACACTCTTCTGCAAGGGAAGCCATCAGAGTGCTTTAGTCCCCCCTCCCAGGGACTGTCCTGAATAATGAACATGGCTAGGATGGGGACTACCTATGAGTCCCTGAATTGCTGAAAG
This sequence comes from Zapus hudsonius, assembly GCA_004024765.1. Classification (NCBI taxonomy): domain Eukaryota; kingdom Metazoa; phylum Chordata; class Mammalia; order Rodentia; family Dipodidae; genus Zapus; species Zapus hudsonius. Next base: position 20,073 of record PVHP010002380.1, read on the forward strand.
CAACTCGCTAGGAGCTTCGTCTACTCTTGGACTGGAAGGTAGCAAGCACTGAGAATCACTGCTCCTATATTACTCAGAATGAGGCAAAAGCTAGGTGCCTCAAGCTGCCTGGAAACTAAATTTAGGGGCCAAAGGACTTCTCTAAACCCCTGTTATGGTTAACTTTATTGTCAACTTGACCTGTGTAATAACCCACAGTAATCTTGGGTGGGTCTCTGAGTTTGCCTGCAGAAAGGTTTGAAAAAATCCTTTTGGGATTTTGAAGAAGGGAGGAGATCCCTTCTCCAGAGTGAGCCCTTCCCCCCAGTGGGTGGGCCTTCCAGAAGGGTACTAGATATAAGGAAGCTTGAGGGGAAGGGAGTCTCTCTCTTCCTTCCTCTGTCTCTCTGCTTGGATTTATGCAAGGGGGACAGCCTTTTCCTTCATTTTAGGAACTTCCCCTTGATCTGTTATTTCAATAAATATTTTCCTCCCCAAATTGTGCCTGGTTTGGAGATTCATCCCAGTGGCAATCTCTCACCACCCCCAAAATCAGGTTTTAAAATATTTTAATGTACTGTGTGACCAAACAAGTCATTTCCCCTTCTATTCACTGCAAGATTTTATGAGCTCTGTAATGACTTTTTTGCTTTAATAGTCATGCATTGACCCTTCTGTGCCTACAATGATTAAAGTCATATATGCCCTTATTAAAGATCTAAAGAATGATCCAACTTATGCTAGGATCAATTATCATGGTGGGGACATTCAGCTAAATCCAAAAATAATCAGAGTTTCTATTCTCAGCAAAGTTCTTTGGTTTGTTCTTTTGCGGTTCTGATCCAGAAACCCTAGCCTCTCCTGACTTGGTATACTGAAAACTCCACATCTCTCCTCAGCTTTCTTCACTTATTGTATGTAATGAACTTGCTCTGTATGGGCTCTAGGCGTAGATGGACTGGAGAATACACGTGATCATAGGCCACACCCTTCTCCAGCTGATAGAACACCAGGGGAGATGGTGGTGGGTATTACTATGCAAAAAAGACAAGTGTCATCAGGAGAGCATCTAAGAGTGGCCTGAAAACTCAGATGAATGGGGAAGACTTGCTGGAGGAGGTGATCCTTCACCAGTCAAAAAAGATGGGGTAGGTGTTGACTAGGAGGAACAATGAGCAGGCCCAGCCACAGGCAGCAGCAATTTGATTCAGAAAGAAGCCGGTGCATTTGAAGATGGGAAAGACCAGAACACTGCGAAGCAGCCTCTGGCGGTGGGACACAGGGAGGAAGGATATGACTGGGAACAAGGGGACAAACTATGATTGTGGTCTTTGTTCAAGAGTCAAAGGTTCTGATCCCATCTTTCCCTCACATCTTGACAAATACGTTATTTTAAAAGTTCATCACATTATCCGTTATCCTTGAAAAAGGAATGGGTGGAATGAAATGATGACTGAGGTTTACTCTGTCCATGAACTTGTGTATTTTATGCACTCTGCAGTTTACTTATGCTTAAGTCGACAGAACATTGGGAAAGTTCTCCAACATCTCTTGAGGTCACGAAGCCATTGGCTCTTCACAGGGACTCTTGAGGAGAAGCACTTGGCAAAGCAAGTGAGCCAAGAACAGAGTGAACCTGCCGCTGGGGCTATTGCTTGTTTCCCTAGTGGAGAATCCAGGACAGCAATGCGAGAGAAGCTGCACCCACACAACCCATCAACTCGGAGGCTTCACACACTGAAACACATTTGGAATGACATGAACATTATGCAAGTGCTTCCAGTCCTTGTTCTCTTGTCCCAGGCTTGTCTTTCAGCAAAATAGATTCTAATGACATAGAACATTCTTTAGAATCATACGCCCCTTAGCATAATGCGCCTCACCACTTAGATGTTTAGTCGTGCTTTCATTCTAGCTCATAGCTTTTTGGATCATTTTGGAGAACTCAGTGGTAGTTCCCTTTCAGTTTACTGCTAACTTCACTTGCTAGTGTCTCATTTTGGCTGTAACTGTGAAGAGTCAGATAGCCTAAAGTATTAAATGACAACTAAAAAGAAAGCAATTAAACATCTCTACAAAAGGCAATCAAACATAAATAATAATAATTATCACCTGTCTATTTTTAAGATATTCTTGCCACAAAGTTCAATAGAATCCTTTGGAGGGTTTTTAAGTAATGAGAATGTATTATACGTGGACAACACATGGAGTTTGGTAAAATAACATTTAATTTCTTCCTGAATAATAGGTCTATTATTTTTCAAACAAGGCTTATGATTTGAGGCTTGAAGTCAAAATAGTTTTCTTTTTTAATATTTTTATTTATTTATCTGCAAGCAGAGAGAAGAGGAGAAGAGAAGAGAGACAAAGAATGGACGGACACACCAGGACTTCCAGCCACTGCAGACTCCAGACACATGCACAACATTGTATATATGATGTTACGTGGGCACTGGAGATCAAACTCAGGTCCTTAGGTTTTGCATGCAAGTTCCTTAACCACTGAGCCATCTCTCCAGCCCAAAAATAGTTTTCTTAGGGTTTATTTTTTTCCCAGATTTGTTTAGGTGGTTGGTTCCATTCTCACTGCCTGTGATTGCAAATGAGATGGCTGTTTGTTTGTTTGTTTTCTCTGCAAAGAATCTGGAACTTAAATTTCAGGAAGCAGTGATGTTCCCAAGTGCCATGAAAGATAGAGAAACATACTAGGTAGGACAGAAATGTCAGTTTTTGAAGTTTGACTGATAGCATAAATGCAGAAAGACCTGAATATAAAGACAGGACAATAGAGCACAATTTCCCTCAGGTTAATTGTGTGGGTATCTTTTTTAGGTTGTTTGCTTGATTGTTGAGAGAGCATGAGAGTGAGAGAGAAAAAAAAAGATAGAGAGGAAGGGAGAAAAAGATTTAATTTTTAAAGCTAGGCACTTGTGGCCTTTCAGAGCAGGAAAAGCAGCAGGTGGCCTGGTGACCCGAAGTCATGAAAACTAGCAGATGCCTGTGGTGGTTCTGCTTGTCCTGATGGGGTGGTTAGCTGTCAGGGGTGAAAGCCTTTGGGGGCCTTTGGAGGCACACCCTGGCTTAATCTCAGGACAGCACCTGACAGTTTGCCAAGAGGGGCTTAGCTTAATAGGTTTCAGGAGGTAGTCCTGATTGGCTATTTGCACATCATGCCCACAGGTTCTTATCATAGACCAATAGCTCCCTGATTGGCAAGGAGCTCTATATATTCTGGTTTCATTTATGGAAGAGAGGTCTGAGATCTGAGAGAGCAATGAAGAGAGAACATGCATTCTTCCACCCATAAGCAGTGTATGTGTGTTTGTGTGTGCATGTGTGTTTTATCATTGCCCCCATGGGCGGTGGGCAGTGACAAGTGGTGCCAAAACCTGGGAAATGAAAGGGAAACGAAAAGGAAATGAGAGGATCCATAAAAGTACCTAGGTAAGTGAGGCTTGCTGAGAGGGCAGCTGAAGTTCACGGTAAAAGTGATGGTTGTGAGGCTTGCAGAGAGGCCAAGGTTCGTGGTAGAAGCGATGAGACTAAAGTACACTAAGAGTGACGAAAATAGAGAATTAAAAGTTCACTGAAAGTGACTAAGTTTCCCTAGTAGAGTGACGAGAGTAGAGGAGGATAGTAAAGAGATGGGCTCCGAAATTTCACCGACCCTTATAGAGGTTCCCCTTTGGGCGATTGGGACTCTATTGGGGGCATTGGCAGCTCCCTAGGAGTCAGCCAGGTTACCTGAAATGGAAATTTTGAGTGAGGAGGAACTAAATGGAGAGGAGTTAGGAGTTGGGTTCAGAAACTCTTGTGTGGAAACTCCACAAACTGGAGTGAGAATGGAGCCAACAGCGCTGTCACTCACTTATAATTATGGTAGAGAGTGTTCCTGTAAAATGGAACCCCCATGGTTGGGACCAACTTGCTGTCCTGTATTCGAGAATGCCCAACAACAAAGATGGAAAACTGCTCCTGTTTTCCTAAAGACTATTGAACAGCATGCTTCTTGGTTTCTGGAGGAGGCAGAGGGAGCAACAGATCAGCAGCGGTCCGAGGCAGCACACCAGGCCTGAACAAGCTGCAGCGTAGGTGGTGGCAACTGTCATGGCCACCCAGGCCTGGGCGTCATGCTCCCTGCAGGACCCAAGGACTGCTCTCCATGCGCCCCAGGGCGGCCAGGCAGGTGGGCAGGTTAGACAAAGAGCTCCAGGAATGCACCAGCCATGGCTGGGATCCTTGGCAAGGAATTCTTAGTTTCTCTCTTCTCTGAGATGCAAATTCAGCTGTCAAGGTCACAGGACCCAGTGCTCAGAGCTCTGTACTTATGTCAGGAGGTCGAGCTTGGAGGTCTGAGAGGCTTAAATTTATAAGGATTTTTCCCTGTCTATGGATTTGGTACAAGGAAATCTTTGGTTTGGGTTATTAAATGTCTGCTAACTATATACAAAAGTGATATCTTTCAGTCAGTCTAAAAGGCAGGTTTTTTCCACCTTGTCATAAATCCAGGTGCAGGCCCCCTGGAGCTGACAATGGTCACTCAAGCAATGGGTCACTTGTAATTCTTGGGGCCGACTCTCAGATAGGCTGCATCTAAATCTGCTTGTCCGAAGAACATCTAAAAACATGATGCCGCAATGCTGTGTTGGGCAATGAGCCGATGCTCTGTAAATATTACTGAACTGGATTTCAAGGCTCTGTTGGGGACCCTATTGCCAGTGAGGTGAGAAAAACAACAGGTAAAATCATATGACTCTGTGACATTATTCTGTTTGTTCATAGTTTGTTCTAGAAACCAAGATAAAGAAACTGTCTTTGAGACATTGAAGGAAAGGCAAATAGTACCATTGCCACAGACCAAAATTATGTGGAAGGTCTCCTGGAAGCCCAGCCCACTTTATTCCATAGTAGAGAACTTGGCAGTCTTGTAGTGCAATGCTTGGAAGAATAATGGAAGAAAAACATTCCCAAATTCTAAATACCTCCCTGAATTCAGATTCCAATGACACTTAAAAACCAGCTGCAATGTTATCACTTCAGTTATATAAAATGCTCTTTCTTGTATTAGCTGGGCCTATGGTACTGCTCAGTGGTACAGCTCAGTATTATTAGTATACAGGAGATCTTGGGTTTCATCCCCAGTCCTGTATGAACAAGTAAGCAAAATGTATAAATCAGACTTAGCTAACAAAAGAGTATTTGTTATTGTTAAATTAGGACACATCGGTTTGTAATATACAGAATTAAAATAACTTTGATATTATCTAGCAGTGCCCTGTTGAATAATTAAGTTTTTAATCTCATGCCTTACTGATGGTGGGTCAGTAGTATCGTTTTGGGCACAAAGGGAAAATTATTAATAGTTTCTGGAGCAGTGGCAAGGTCCATTAATGCTTCAGAAAGCAGCACACAAATGGAAAAGTCCCGCCTAGTTTCCAATTTTCTTGGTTAATGAGCACATTTCATTCTCAGGCCAAGAATGACTAGTTCAGATTCCCTGGTGCCGAGAAAGTTCTGATCTGGGTGCTATCTTGGTCTATTGTGAAATCACAGTACAGATAAATGCTTAGATTTCCAGGCTTTAAAACAGATTTAGAGACTAAAATTACACAAAAAGAAAATTTAACAATTCTCATTCCTAAAGCCTTAAATCAAGGGGATAGCAATTAGCAATCCTCTACAGAATAATAAAAAAGACAATCAGTAGAAATCACGGGGAGTTTGAGTCCTGAATGGTCACATATTATCAAAGAAAACAGTTTTCCTGGCCCTTTTTCCTGCCTGGTAGTTGGTTATCTACTCTGATCTCCCCATTCCGTCTGAGACAGAGAAGTGAGTCACAAAAAGAGAAGGTATCTAGGTGAGAAAGCCTCATGTCCTGCCTAGAAGACAGAGAAAGCAGGAGGATTTGGAAGTCATGATCAATCTGGAATCCTGCCACTGTTTACCAGGCTCACAGCCTCATCAATACTCACATTTATGACATCTGACTCCTAACTACTCCCCCTGCTAGATTGTGTCACACTTGCCTTACAGCACTGATTTCCCATTATATTTAAAACAAACAAAAAAAAAATCCAAACTCCTTACTTTAGTATATTTAGAAAGCCTTATTACATGGTTTGGTTAGTATTGTTCACCTTGCCTGTCTCCCTCACTTATGTAATGTTCACAAGGGCAATATTTTGTCTTGTGTGCCCTTGGCTTCTGAGATACAGTAAGTCTATGAGGAATGACAGGATCCATGAATGGTTAAGTGAACAAAGATATAAAACACCCCTGAATTCTAGTCCCAGCTTTTCTACTTTTGTGCTACACTACCTTTAGAGAGTCATTTAACTTCCCGAAGCCCAAACTTTTCTTCATTTCTAAATAAAACATAACTATCCCTTCCTCTGAAAATTGTCATAAGGAATAATGAAGTGGATTCTTGTAAATTCCTTAGATTGTGGCTCTAATTTGGTGGATATTTCACACCTTTTCTTCCCCCTTCAGTCATTCCTTTACTGTTCTATAGAAACCAAAAGCAGTGAGCTATGAAATGTCAAAAGTTTATAAATTCACTGAGTGCTACTTTTTTGGTCATTTATTCAAGAGCATTCTCGGTCCCTTCATATACAAGCATTCCTAGAAGTATTAAAAATTAACATTTAAAATGATTTTTTTTTATACTTGAAGCTATGTAGAGAAAAGCAAGGATGCCAAGGATGCTTCATAGGTAGTTCATTTAGTCTAGAACCATATTCTGAAACAAATCATCAGAAATGAAACAGCCTGGCTCTTGAGCAGGAAAGACAGGTCATAAGCTACACATCACTGGGGACAGGGAGAGGTTTTTGCTACTAATCAATGAGTACCCATGCTGGGAAATGCTCAGGCGCCTCAACTGGAAGGAGGCTGTGAATTGCTGCCTTTGAATGATTACTTTTAGGTCAAGCTAATACAAGCAGGCCTATCTCTCCAGCCACCAAGGCCCACCACAGCTGCTTCTTTTGTAACAAGTCCTTCTGCTCATCCTCCAATGTGGCCAAACACCCACCAGAAGCCCCACTAGAAGCAGAAGATCCACACTTGCCCCATCTGCAACCTCTGCTTTTGGGGAAAGGAACTTCTTGGTCAACAGAGGAGCTACAAAAGCAAGTACAGTGCCTAGGCAGAGTCACATGAAATGCTGGGTGATCCTTATTAAGTTTTTGGTCAATGGTTTTGCCTCTTCCACTATTCCCTGCAGCTGGATGGGACCGGAAGCAAGGAGGCCATGCTTCCTCTGAGGGTCTGTACCCGCTGGAGAGTGGCATTAGGAAAGAAGGCACAATATGAAGATGTTGAAAGATGAAGCTAGTGCTATGATCATTTCAAGTGATTTCGGTGCTCAGCTAAGATGGCCAGATGGTGATGCGGCCTAATGCATTCATTTGCCTTTTACTCTTAGAAGGAAAGACCAGAAGAACCGGCCCTAAGAACAAGCCCATCTAATACATTCACAACACCCTCTCACTCATTGAAGCATATCGGGCTTCGGATATTGGTACCCGCTTATCTCATGTCTCTTTCATGACACAGAAATGCTTTCCAACACTGTCTTCTGTGGTTGCATAGATTCTATAGCCTAAAAACACCAGGCTCTCTGATTCACAGAAAATTTAGACCCAGGGAAAATTCCCTAGAAATCTAATAGCTTGTATGGCTGTAACTGCAAAGATCACACTTTCGTTATTATATTTAATCTTTCTAAATGACATGCTTCCTTTTCCCCACATCTCCATCTATCACCTCCAACCCAGATAGATTTTTGAACTTAAAAGCTCTTTGAACACCAAGAAAATTCTATCAATTTATAAAATATATTATTTTTAGTTACCGAGATATATGTTAATTGTTTATCACATCCAAGTATGTGAACTCAGCCCAGATTGCTAATGATCGACTTGGCTTGGCTGATGTATTTGAGCATCTTTTTCTTTCTTCCTCCATTCCCTAATACAATTGTGAACTCACACCCCTAAAATGAATGGCTGTTCATTCAACAAACATACAAATCTTTGGATAAAATTTATTATTATAGAAATAGCACTCATTTTTTTACACATAAATATCTGAAATCCAGCCAAAAAAAATATCTTCTTTCTTACAGAAATCTGGGCCGCTGCTATTTCTTAGAGAAAATTTTCTAAATGAAGGAGAGATAAGAATGACCTGAAATCGCATCAGTGTCCTAAATTCTGTACTAGTAATTTTAGAATCATAATTTTAGAACATGTGATTGCACTGAGAAGCTAATAATACTACTACGATGTGTTGGCATCTTTCCTCAGCCTAGATTAAAGGTTTTATAAGCAAAGATCACCACAGCTGTAGGAAAATATTAATCAGTATGGTGTCAGACACAGGGCAGCCTGGACTAATCTCTTGCCTTGAGTGCCACTTTGTCTTCTCTGTACACGAAAGGTAGAAGAAGTTGAAATGAGACCAAAGCCTTGGTAGTTATTATGTTATTTAATGGTGAGGAAAAGGTTTTTCAAGTGGGAAGCCCTTGACCTGTAGTTTCACATTTCCTAAAGTTCTTTCTTATATTTAAACTTTGCTAGTGATGAAGAAGAGGAGACATGAGACAGCTTCTGGGTCATTGTTTACTTAAAGGACTCCTGGAAACTTTCAGGGTGCATCAATGACAGCCAGGCCTTAACATTATTTTCTCTATTTTCAATGAATTATTTGAACATTATTGAGAGTTTGTGGGAGGCCAGTCACTGAGCTAGGATCTAGATATAACAAATTGACTCTATTTTTAAAAATAGTTTATTTATTTGCAAGCAGAAAGAGATAGTGAGGAGAGACAGAGAAAATGGGTATGCCTGGGCCTCCAACTACTGCAAACAAACTCTAGATGCATGTACCACTTTGGGCATCTGGACTTTTGAGGTAATAGCATAGTCTTAAACTTCTTTTGTGTAGATCAGTGTCTTCTTGTTTGAACATGAAATGTCTCCAATGTGTCTGAACACTTGATTGACAGCTGGTGGTACTATTGGGAGTGTTATGGGACTTTCTGCCTTGCTGGGAAAAGTGAGTCACTGGGATGGATGGGCCTTGGTTTTGTGGCCTGGCCCCATTTGCTGCCTGCATTCTGATGGCCAATACAATGTGATAAGCTCTGCTCCTATTGTGGCCATGTCTTTCCCACCAGGATGGACTCTACCCTCTAGAACTCAATGCCAAAATAACTCTTTCCTTCCTGAGTTGCCTCTGGTCATGCATGTGTTATCAGCAATGAGAAAGTAAATGTTCACATAAGATGATGGAGTCATCATTGCCCATGTTTGGATTCCACCAACATGTTTTTGTCTTTTGATGCTTTGCTCCCTCCAAAAGCTCTTCTCTGAACAGTGACATAAAACTAATTGGTATGTAAGTAGAAGGGCAGAATTCTAGGTGTAGAATAGTCTAAGTGGGTCAGGAGAGACGATGGAGGAAAGGATGGTTAGTCATAATTACAGATGTTATGAATAAGCCATGTGAAAGCCTATTCCTTTGCTAGTTAATATATATATTATATTAATATGTAATATATATTATATATATATATGTTTAAAAGGTGGGTTTAGGCAAAAGTATCTTGTGGGGGTAGATAATGCTGTGTCCAGAAGGCATATATTGTTAAAGAAAATTTCAATACCAGGAGTAGGCTACCTTTCAGTGAGTTGTTGGTCAACCACTGATGCCATCAAAAATATTATAGGCTATTGCCAAAGCTTTTGGTTGCTTACCAGAATTATATGGTATGATGGTTAAATTTTGTTGTCAACTTGATCTGTTACCAATCCACAGTAATCTTGAGTGTTGTGTAGCCGATTTCCTCCAAATTGAAGAGAGAATGGAGGCTCAGGGATTCAGGAAGGCATATTAGCTAAGAATAAATATCCCTTCCAGGGAGGGCAGTGCAGGAAGGAAATTCCAGAGACTCAGGGAGTCAGCAAGTCTGGGAAAACCTGTTTTGCTAGTGTCACAGTCAGCCACATGCGGCTGGGATAAATCTTCAAACCAGGCACAATTTTGGGGAGGACAGGATTTATTGAAGCTATAGATTGAGGGGAAGTTCCGTAAAAATGAAAGAAGCGGGCCCTCTTTCACAGGTCCGAGCAGAGAAAAACCCATCACCAATACCACACAGAATAGCAAACAGGAAGGAGGGCAAGGAGAGAATTTCTTCCCCTTTATATAGCCTTAGGGTGGGGTCTTACAACCCTTTCCCAGACTTAATGGCTTCCTGAGTCTCTGGAATTTCCTTCCTGCACTGCCCACACAGGAAAGGATGTTTACTTCTAGCTCCTTTGAGCTTCTTTACATCCTGCCCCCTACTGAGAGGCTGCCTTCCTGTAAACATCCTCAGAGACCCACCCAAGATAATTAAAAAGATCCAAGTTGACCAAGTTGACAACAAAACATAACCATCACAGCTGGTATGTGTATTGGTGATGGTCCCTCTCCCTCTCCCTCTCCCTTTATCTCTCTCCTCCTCTCCCTCTTTCCCTTTCTCTCTCCCTCTATCTCTCCATCTTCCTCTCTCTCTCTCCCTCTCCATCTCTCCCCCTCCCCCTCTCCCTCTCTCCCCTTCTCCCTCTGTCTCTCTCTCTCTGTTTGGACCTATGAAATGGGGCCAGCCTCTTTCATCATTATGGAACTTCCCTTGGATCTATAACTTCAATAAATCCCTTCCTCCCATAACTGTGCCTGGTTTGGAGGTTCACCCCAGTGGTGTGTGGCTGACTACGACATATGGTAAGATTCTGTTGCTGAATATATCACATGCTTGATAAATCAAGCTGGAGCTGAGCTGAACGTTTCCTCCTTATAGAATAACTGTCATAATGGTGGAAAGAGCTATGTATCCTGTTGGAATTTAAAAATCCATCAATGATATTAACCAGCAGTGGATCCTGCAAGCCAAGCCAAATGTGCCAACCAGTGCAATGGAGACATGTCTGTTATGGGAGAAACAAAATGCTCTCTTACTGGGTTTGGAATTTATGTCTGGTACTGAAAACCTAAATCAAAAGCCTATGGCTGGGGATGGGGGAATTACTATGGCTAAATTGTTCTAAATTGTTCTCTGGCTAAATTGAAATATTATGCCTACAAAATTGCCCTCAGAGGACCAATGTTTATGCCCACATATTAATGGTTCTCTCACATTTGGTTAGAGAAGCTTCTCTTTTTGGATAGCTGGGACCACTGGAGAGATTAAAAAACACTCATCAAAGTGCCAGAATATTCAGCACTAAGTGAGACATCTCTATCACACCCTCTACGGCTAAGGAGCCATTGGGGAAGAGGTGGTAGAAAGAATGTAAAAGCCAAAGGAAGGGGAGGAGTGCTTTTCAATACTGACTTCCAGACACAAGGTGACCTTGGCATTCATAACCTCACAGTGGCTGAAACTTCCTACACAAGACCTGTATAATAGGAGAGGGGGGAAAACGATGCATCAAAATAGGCCAGGGATTAGTTGAAAAGAATAAGGGATACAGTGAAGAGAGGATGGAAGAGGGGGAACAAAGGAGAGTGGTTGGAGGGAATTATCATCATGGTATCTTGTATATATTTATGGTGATTATCAATATTTTTTAAAAATTAATAAATAGTATTGAGTACCTAAAATAACACAGTCAGTAAAGTTCTTGTCTTAAAAGCATAAGGACCTGAGTACAATCTCCAGAACCCACTTGAAAATGCTGGGCATGATGGCATGCTTTTGTAATCCTGGTGCAGGGGTAGAAGAGACAGGAGGATCCCTGGGGCTCACTTGTCAGCTAGTCTTGCCTAATGGGGGAAGTCCTGGTTGATGAGAGAACCTGTCTCAACAAAAGTGAACAGTGCTTCTGAAGATGACATTCAAAGTCATCCTCTGACCTCCACATACACATGCTCATGTACCTACATGCACACACGTGCACCCCCACACAAACTTGCGCACAGACATTCACACATGTACACAAGATAAACAAATAGTATCTAAGTTAGTGACAAGATTAACCCCTGCATTTTTAAAATCTTTTCTCAATGGACTAAAATCTTATTATTTCAGAATATATACAACAATACATGATAGGAAGCTGTGGTGGTTTGAATCAGATGCCCACAATAAATTTATGTGTTTGAATGCTTGAATCCAAACTGGTAGAAATTTGGGAGGTGGAGCCTTGCTAGAGGAGGTGTGTTGCTGGGGACAGGCTTAGGGGTATTACAGTCAGCTCCCCCTTGCTAGAGTTTGGCTCATTCTCCTGCTGCTGTCTGCATCTGTTGTGGTAGAAGTGATGTTCAGCCTCTGCTCTACCATCTTTCCCCTGCCATCATGAAGCTTTCCTTTGAGACTATAAGGAAAAATAAACAACTTTCCTCCTGCCATCTGCTTTTGGTCAGATACTTTTTCCCAGCAATGAGATAGATGGTAACTACCACAGGAGCCTTCAACAATGAACTTTCATACTGCCAAGCATCTGGCTACCTAGTGTATTGCATCTCTATGGTTACAAGGTTCAGAAATAAATCTATATTAATGATAGAAATATAAATATTTCCTGGACAAGGGCAGACTATGAAGAGTAAGTATCAGTGGCTTTTTTTTTACTAGAAACAAAGGTAATCAACTCCTTAGTCCAAGCCATAATATTTTCTAACTGACCTATACATAGGCAGATATTTATTGTCTATTTCTAGAGAGTAGCAAGGTCTAGGGATGGCTACATGGGTCTGGATAGGGGAAAGGTTTCAAAAAGGTGCGGTTAGAGGAAGGCAATGAAACATCTTTTTGACACATAATAGTTACACATATTTATAGAGCATAAGGTGATACACCAATTGTCCATTCACATTTGCAACAAGCAAATCAGAATATGTGGCGTATCTATCACTTCACATGTATGTGGCTTCTTTGCAGTGAGAGCATTCAGCTATTATGAAATCATCAAAACAATATTATTAACCATAGTCTTCTGACCATTCTTCCTAGCTAACTGTAACAGTGCTGCTGGACAAAGCCCTTTAGAGCCCCCTCTCCACGGCCATCCCTGCCTTCTCTGAACCACTCTTCTCTCTACTGCTGAGAGCGCCTTTGATAAATCCCACATGAATGGAGTATCTTTACTGGCCTAGCCTCTGGATCCCTGCCATATGATATATCTGCAGATTTTTATTATCTTGTCCTCACTTCTTCTTTTCCAGTTACTGTGTTTTCTTGGTTTACTTCCGTCTGACCTCATTTGAGTACCTCCCACATCATGTTTACTCCCTTTTATTAGAGATCCTTGGTGTTCAGAATCTAATGAGTATGGAAACTAAGCAAAATTCACATAGATCTGCTCATAATCATGATTGCACCATGACTGCCCACTTGGATAGCAATCATGACAAGAGGTGCTTAGACAATCCCATCTGCCTGGCACTCTGTGGCCAGAACGTTGAGCATCATTGAGAAAAGTGGGTGAAGAGGGAGTGTGTTTTTCATAAGGGCTCTAGTTTGACCCCTCTTTTCACCAACAAGATCAGACCAGTTTTGCCTAATGATATAACCCAGTTTCTTTCTTGTACTCACTACCTCTTTAAATTTCTCTTCTCCCTCCCTTTCTCTTCATTTCCTTCTCTTCCTCCTCTCATTTTGTTGTCTCTAATCTTGGCTATTAAGGGGAAATAAAACATTTTACTCTAGATAAATTGCTCACTTGCACACAATACACAGTGCTCAAAGAACTCTGCCATGGAAGATATAAAACAGTTTGTACTGATATTAAAATGCCTTATGAAATCCTTAACTATTCCACAAATTCAACTAGTCTATAAAGCTATATCACAAATCTCATTTTGTGGTGATAAAGTTGATGACATGGAAAACTTCAAAAGTAAATCTTTTCTTCAGAGCTAGCTTTGTAATGAATAGGAAGAAACAGAATTTTATAGGAATGGTAAACAGAATAGAAGTTCTCAGCTAAGTTCTCTTTGGCTTGATTATTGAATATCTTATTGACCACTCTTATGACTGGCAAAATGCCAGCTCTTGTAGGGCTGTTTCCTCAACAGTGAGGTGTTGGGTTAGACAATTAAAAAAACACTAATGTTACAGGGAATCTCAGAGTCGGTTTCTCTCTCTCTCTCTCTCTCTCTCTCTCTCTCTCTCTCTCTCTCTCTCTCTCTCTCTCTCTCTCTGTCTCCCTATCTATCTCATACTTTTTTTACTGATGAAGTTCACCTCCCATGATGAAATGACTATTCTCACCTAGCATACATGCGCATCTAACCAATCTTGGATAATCTTGACAACTGGAAATTGATAATTCAGCCTCAAGCTTTCTGGGAAAGTGTTATAGTTACATTTCCATCACTGGAATAAAGTACCCAACCAGAAACAACAAATGGAAGAAAGTTTCTATTTTGGCTTACAGTCTTGAGTGGAAGCTTCATGATGGCATGACCTTGGCCATAGCAGTTGGAAAGCAGCAGCGGGACAGTGAGCCCAGCTCTAACAAGGGGGAGCTGGTATAATACCCCTGAGCCCACCCCAAACAACACACCTCCTCCAGCAAGGCTCCACCTCAAAAACTGCCATCAGCTAGGAGTCACCTTCCTTTCTTGGTGCATGGCCCTATATAAAACGCCTTTTCTACTTCAGCTTACATTTTCACATTGCTTCTGTGTCATTTAATACATAATCATTAAAATTAATTAGGTCATCTGAATAGCAAAGGACAATGCCTCCACTCCACAGTCCCTAATTTATATCAGTAAAGTCCACTTTGTCAGATAATTGATATTCGCAGGTTCTGGAGTTTAGGATGAAAGGCATCATGGGGGACATTATCCAGCCTACTGCACACTACCTGAGAAGTGGGTGGTTTAGTTAGCTAGATTATACCAATGTTAACTTCCCAGTTTTGATAATTATGATAATTTGATTTTGTAAACTATTAACCTCAGAATAAGAGATGTGAGTGATATTTTGTACTATTTTGGTAATGTGTTGTATGTCTAAAGCTATAAAGGGCTGAGGGAGTCGCTCAATGGAAGAGTGAGGACATACTTAGCATTTCCAAGGTCTTGGAATCAACCTCAAGCACCAAAAATGAACAAACAAAATTATCATAAATGAAACAATATAATGAAGGATATAAACAAGGAGTTACAACAAAGGGGGCAGGGGAGGAGGAGGGGGAGATAAGCATCCCCCTAGGTCCTTTCTAGGATTGCAGAGTCACCATCTCCAGAGAGAAAACTAAGAATCTATGTGTTAGACATGCACAGGTTCCTTCTTCCTAGCCAGGCTTCAGAAGGGCTAGCTTGAAAATGGAGTCACTTGCAGGAGTCATCAGGCATCTTAGGAGAAATGCACATTTCCAGGCATCTCCTCAGAGTGGCTGAGCACCATCTGTGTCTGTCATGGGTTCCTCTTGTATTTCAGAGAGTCCTCCAGTTGATTCCTCAGTATACTCGACTTTGGCAAGCACTGAACTACAGATTTTTTCAAGTCACAAAATGAAGCTATTAATATCTCATGTTTACAGCCAAGGTAGTGGAGGCTTAGTTATGAGATTCTCAGGGTATCACGGGTGGTATTTGCCATAACTGGTACAAAATTCTTGGTTTGATTGAGACCTTCCTCAAATCGCCATTCAAATCTGCTCAAGTAGGTTAAAATATTAACATCAATACTAAAATAAAAATATTTTATTGTTTAGATAAATCCTTGAGAGTAGATGTATGAATGAGGTTAGCTATTGTTACCAACGGAGACTTGAGGAAAGGAGACCCAGGGCAGTCAACATGATGAGCAACTCAAAATCCGTTATCTCAAGTCCATGGGTATACTAACTCAAACATATATTTGAAAATGTTCAGTATCAGTAGACTTTCTGTCAGTGGCTCTGCTGTCACTTGAAGTCTATTTACATGCACTTCAGAGACACCACTGGCAGACAGTGAAGCTCAGAGAAGTGTAATTATCTGGAATATGAAAGAAACGCCAACCATGTGTGATGGCTCATGCCTGTAAACCCTACACACAGTACTTGGGAGGCAGAGATAGGAGAATTGCAGTGAGTTCTAGGTCAGCCTTGGCTAAAGAGGGAATTCTGGGTCACCCTAGGCTGGAGTTAGATCCTGGTAAAAACCCACTACCTGTTTTTAGGGGCTGTATCAGTCAACTATTCATTGCTAAGACAACATACTGTGACAGTTTCCGACAAGCTCCATAGACCCCCTCCCCTTGAGTGGGAGGTGTCTCTAGCCAGAGCTCAAACCTAGATGCTAAAACTGATTGGTCAGTTATAGACCAATCAGCTATCTCTTCTGACTTACCTGGTGGAAGTTTTAAAAAGGTCACTGAAACAAAGCCCAGTCTCTTCCTCACTAGAAGAAGGACCTCTGACTCTCTAGGGATTTCTCTTTCGCATGAACCTTTCCTTCTCGTGATTTTTCCTTTTCCTGCTTGTTTAGCTGAACAGCATAGATTTTGTTAAAACCTCTCCCCACACTGGTTGCTGGATGTGGTGTTTGGAATGCTTCTTCTCTCTTTCCCAAATTATCTGAACTGACTCCAATGTAGAATAAACATGTGTGATAAGAAAATGCTGTCTAAATTGTCCAATTCTTTGGCATTCTGAGACAGGAACTCTGGGGGACGCACAGCGGTGAAGCCCCCCTACAATACCTGACAAAAAAGCAGCTTAAGAGAGGAATGTTTGTTTCAGCTTACAGTTCCAAGTTGCAGACCAACATGACAGGAAGACATGGCACCAGGGACTGGTGACATTCAGCCCACAGTGAGTGAGCAGAGCAGAGCAGTGTGTGCTGTTGTTCAAGCAGCTCCCTCCTCTTTGTATAGTTCAGAACCTGCCTACATTGAAGGTGGCTCTTCCCACCTCAACTAACCTAATCAAGATAATCCCTCACAGGTAATTCTAGTCTTGTCAAGTTTCTAATCAATTTAGATCTTCACAGGGCCAAGCACATTCAAAGACCTAGAAAAGAAAATGGAGGTGTTGGAAAATGCAATTCAAAGCAAAGAGAATAAGGCTCAGAGGAGCATTCCTCGAGAATGGCCATCAGAGTGGGGAGCAAGTTCCAATCACCATGCTGATGATCCACCTGGCGTCTGAGCATGCTCCTCAGCACCCTCTCCCACCAGAGTGCACCCTGGGTGGACAATAGAGCTGAATGATTGACAGCTAACACCAGAGAAAGAAGCAAAGACCAGAGAGAGAGAGAGAGAGAACAAATGTAGAACTCTCAAAGTTCCCCCCCCCCCAGGAATAGTTATCCCCTAGTGACATTGAGACTTTGAGAATAATAACTACCCAAGAAGGCATTCTGGGTGGGAACTGTGAGTGGACCGTGCCTGCTGAGGGTGAGGAACTTGTGGACAAAGCATCAGAGCCCCCAGCTCATCCGCCCTACCTGCCGGTGAGTTTGATTCTTAGCTCAAATTCCAGATGAGTTTGAGATAAGAATCAAACCTGAGGGGCTTTTCGTTCATTTATCTAGGCTTGGGTGTGCTTAACCAGTGGGCTGTAGGGATGTTTAATAATGAGTGAGACCTCCATCCTAGCTCAAAACAGGCAGATCTGAGAGGTGAGAGGGCCTGAAGCCCTACAGGTGAGAGAATAACATCAATTTCACCTAAATTGAAGGGACTTGGTGGTTGAGCTTGCATACACCATGTGGGTCACAGTGCCAGGGCATCTTCTCTCTGAACTTCAGAGTTTGGCTCTGTAGTGTTGGGAAGTGACTCACTTCCTACTAAGAGCATTGCAAATACTATGGACCCTTCAAAGGCTTGTTTATTTCAGATCACTGTTTGTTCGGCCCATGAAGCTTCTAGCTAGGGAGAAACCTAGTCATTTTGGGACAAGATGAAGATGAGGAAAATAAACCCTACAGATAATCCTGGGCCCTTGCTGGGCATTGGCTCAACATTACCACCTGTGGCCTACATAGAGTGAACTCCAGAGTGCTTTGTAAACCACTCAAGTCCTTAGTAGCTCTTGGTAGGGACCCGAGACTAGAAACCTGTCCCTCCGCTCTCCCTGTCTAAGCTGTCCTGATGTGGGCTGCCTTCCAGACTACCTGATTAAGTCAGCACCTAAATTTGTCACTGACCTCTTTTCACATCTCGGGTATAGTCAGTCCGTGTAAGCTCGGTGTTCTGTGAGGTATTTCTGTGCAACTTGGATTTAACCTATTGTTTTTCACATCTGAATTTTACTAACAGTGGCTTATACTTGTAATTGTTTTCAAGGTGAACAATAACATAAAATGTGAGTACAAAGGAAGGCTGGAGGAGATACAAGCAAAGAAAAAAAGATTCTTGACACAGCCAACTAAGGAAAAAGCAGAAATTTCTGTGCTGACCTAATTCTGCTCAACACTTCTAGAAGTAATAGCACTTTACTGATGAGGAGAACAAATCTCACCAGACTTAGAATATCACCTAAGGCCCCTCTAACTGAAATGTTGTTTGGCACATTGTTCACTGCCTTAGAAGTCTAGAACAGGGAATACAGAATAATACATACATGTTAAGGAAAATTTTAGTAGAGGAAGACAAGCAAACATATTTTTAATACAGTCCAGTGATACTATGATGGAGGTCAGTTCCTGGGTTGTGGGAGCCAGAAGATGGACAGCCAACACAAAATAGCTAGGCTCAAGATCTAAGAGGAAAGGGGGGGGTGGAAAGGAAGGGAGGGACTATATCCACACCGCTTCTTGTACTTCAATGAGGCACTGTATACTGTATACAGTGCATATTACACATCTTCAGAAGATGAGAGCATAGAAAGCATCAATGATATCCACTGTACTTCCCACCAAACTTGAGTCCTTGAGAAATTCTATTCTTCCTTGAGCAATCAAGAAGGCTGATGACGGACCACGTGGATGTAACTACAGGACATTGTTAAGTGAGATGAGCCAGGTATAGAAAGACTCCATGTTCCCACTTACGTGTGGAAACTAAGTTGATCTCAAAGAAGAACAAATAGAGCATAGAATGAGTGTCAGGGACATAGGGATGGAGGGACATGGTTAATAAGTATAAATACCAATGACATTTTGAATAGTCTCCAAGCGAAAGATTGGCACAGGTCTGAGGTGACAGATACGCCAGTTACTCTGATCTGACTGTCACACTTCATAAGCATGTACTGAAATGCCACACTCTACCCCGTAAGCAGGTACAATTACTGACAATCTAAGAAGATACAAATAAAAATAGAGGAAGATAAAGAATCCAAAAATGTTTTTAAAATTCTGTTCTGAAAATGATATTAATACTCTTAAGTCAAGAGTGAGACCAGCCAGGGAGATCTGGGTATTACAACAGGACTACAGTTAACAATACTAAACTTGATGAAATGTGCTAAAATAAAAGATCTTAAGTGTTATTAGGACAAAATGTAAAGAAAATAGCAAATATATGAGATATTTGAGAGGTTGACTTTCTTGATCATAGTGATTATTTCACCGTATTTACATATATCAAAGCATGAAGCCATATGCCTTAAATGGATACACAATGTACTTGTCAATTATACATCAATAAAGCTATAAAACTGAAAAAAAGAAAGGGTTCCTTTTGGAACTTTCCTTATATAAGTAGAATTTTGTAAGACAATTTATACATGTTACCAACAACCATAGGATAATAAATTCACCTTTTTTCTATAGAGGCTCTCATGGGCCTCCACTGTCCAGCTTCCCTCCTGGCTCTGAGGAACCCATCTCATCGTCCACCTGGGCTCTGGTTTGTAGGACTCTGCCAGCATCTGGTTATGTCTCTCCTGAGGGCCCACAAGCAGGAGCGCAGGACCAGCCAGGGTGTCCCCAGTGCTGCCAGAAGAGAATGGACAAAGAGCAGACACCATCAAGTAAGTCCTGTGCTCTGTGGTGCCTGAAGCCCCCAGGAAAGACCCTCTTCAGCATTTGGACCCAATTTTATGTTATACAACCACCAAACACATGTTTTGGCTATTTTCCCATGAGTACTGAGGCAAAATACCATCTTTGCTTTGGTTGATGCTGCTCCTTTCAATCTCTTCCTTACCGTTTAAGTGTGCACAACATATCTTTAAATAGAGCAGTGTGTTCCCAATCTTCTCAGATGCAACAACCTTAACTGCATCTCTGTCTATGTCTCCTAGCTCAAAATAAATATTATCACACCTAGAGCTTTGGTCACCTAATATCTTACAGGTACAAGCAGACCTTTCTCATCCTTCTTAGAAATGTCAATCTTCCATTATAAAATAATTAAAGTTGAATGCTACTGATAAACAGTTTGACCTAATCTTTTCCACTACTAAAATGGTACAAGTTTCAGCAGTATTCAGAAATATATTTATATTAATGCTATTGAATCTCTCAAACTTTGAGATCCCTCATTTACATGAATCCATTTTTCCCAAAAGAGGAAACTCCAAAATTGTACAGAACTTCAGTCAATGCCAGGGAGAGTATAAATTTTCTGTGAGAACAGAGTCCAAGTGTGTGCATTTTTCAATCCGATGAAATCATTGAATTCCATGATCCAGGCTGATGAGAAATCTACCTACTTGGAATTTTGATGGCTCTTCCTGTAGGATACATATCTTTATGCCTTATATGAGTTTTTCATTTACATGACTCACCTTCTTCATTGTCTTCCATGTCTTCTATTTCCATATTCTCCCCAGAGCCTAGAAAGGAGCCTTGCATATGTTAGACATTCAAATGTTTAATGAATGTGCTCAAGTTCAATTTTCATGTGACTGATATAGAACCCATCATCAGTGAATAAAATACTTATTTAGTAAATGCATAAGCCACCTCAGCATCCCCTTAATTACAAGTTAAATTTTGGATTCTATCCATGAGATGCCATTTCTGAAAATATTGCAGGTTTTATGTCTGTTGTTTTCATCATTAAAGTCATGTAAGGATAATATATAGCAGGGTCCTGAGGCCAATGACCTACAAAAATCTTGCTTAATTTGTTCTCTTCCTCTCATTACCAGTTAATTCATATTGTAGTCTAAATATAATCTTGCAAGGAAATCGAATCCACAAATATGAAAAAGAAACAAGGTCGCAGTGAGTCCTGAACACATGTTGACAACTGTTGTCTTGTTATAATAAGGGGGCTATTACTTTGTCACTTGACAGGCGTGCCTGGTTCCTTAGACAAGCAGTGCCCAGAACTAGGAAACTCTTTGATATGCGTGCATTGTTTGACAATCAATCCAGAACCATTCAAATTAAGGCAACCAGAGTGTGTAGGTTTTAACTTAAGTGGAATACACAACTTCTCATTTAAACACTGAGGTTTAATATATTTGGAATCAGTGTGAAAGGTGTCATTTTTCCTTGATCTACACAGAAATTTTTAAAGAATTTTGCCTAGAGCCTTCCAGAACTCCAGGTAAGCCTTTTCACACATGAACCTTGGTCTCTGACTCTCAGTTGATATTCAGTAGATTCCAACTCTGCTGATCCCTTTCTGCTTCAAAAAGTCTCTGTTTTTTCTCTCTCTCATTATTCTTAGCATTTCTCTGAGTTTGATATGGAACATAATCTCCTGGTAAGCTTGTTATAGACTTAGTTCCTTCATCCTATGCTCGAACTTGCTCTCACGCATAGACTTGGCATCATCTGGGAGCTTGTTAGAAAATGCAAGCTGAGGCCCAAAGCTGGCCTCATTTTATCAGAATCTGTGCATTCAAAGAAAGACCCACAAAATTCTTGGGCAAACAGAGTTCTACCCTTTTCCCTCTATCTCATTTGCCTCCTTGATTCTATCCCTTCTTCAACACTTAATCCTTTAAAATAACTCCCTTTTTAAAAATTATGTGTTTACTGTGCACAGTGCTTAAAGTACATGAGGCTATCAAATAAAATCAAATAAAATTCCTGCCTCCATGGAGTCTATGTTCTCTTGAATAATATGACAATAAATAAAATCAATACATGAAGTAACACAGATGGTGACTCATATAGGTAAGAAAGAAATCGACATACACAGAAAAGAATGCGGTGGATACTATTATTATCTTACTTAGAAGTATTTCAGGTCATGGATTCTCATCCATACCAGGTGAGCTAGTCAAGGCCATTACCTGAGAAAAGAAATCAGACTCCTAATTGTAAGGTTCCCTCCAAATGCTATCATTAGCTGTTGACAGAAATTAACATGCAGGGAAAGATTGTGTGCTCAGCGCAGCAGCAAGCACTACAGAAGGTCCCTGTTCATTTCTCCTCAGAGTGTCCTGATGATAGATACAAGCCATCTTACCATTAAGAAAACTAAGAACCAGTATCCATGTGCCCAAATCTCCCAGAGCTTAGACTTCAACTCAAGTCATCCTGACTCCTGCTTTCTTTGCATAATCTAGACTAATTATTCATTTTGTCTGCCAGACTAAAACTCTAATGAGATCAAATCGTTCTTAAAGTCCTGCCCTGGATACAGTTACATAAGCATAAAGTTCATTGGATAGCAAAAGTGCCAATCTCCTTTCCTGCTTAAAAAAAATAAAGTAAAATAACAAACAACTTCTCTGGCATGAAGTCAGATGTTTTAACTCATGGTAACTCAGCAAAGCTGAGTTAAGTGCGCCTTTAATTGGTGCTTTTCTTGACTTTCCCTTCCGCAGCAGACCGACCCACAATAACTGCCATTTAACAGGGAGTTCATTTTCCAACCTAGTGAGCAGACTGGGGAGATTATAAAGCTGGGCTGTTCCATTTGCCCATATTGCCACATTGTGTGAAGTTAATGGGTCAAGAGTAATCTATGTGGACAGGCCAAAATATTTCCAGCAATAAAAATCCAGAAACACTGTGGTTAGCCAAAGCAAACATAACCTGGGATGCATTTTAAATCATCAGCTGCCCTCCTCTCCAACAGCCCCACCCCAAAATTAGGCAAAGTAGCATTACCCTGAACTCCAAGCAAACTTTTCATTTGTATTTAGACAAAACCTGCATTGCTACAGTATGAGCCCTTACACTATTCCCTTTATGTTGCTGTCAAATAACAGGATAATTTTTCCCTTCCCTCCTTATCGGTAAAGTTTGCTAGATAATGAATTCAATATATCATTTTAAATGCCCTTTTAAAAAAACTATTTTTATTTATTTATGAGAGCAAGAGAGAGGGCATGCCAGGGCCTCTTGCTACTGCAGAGAAATTTAGACATATGTGCAACTTTGTGCATGTGGCTGTGTATGGATAGTGGGGGATCAAACCTAGGCTGGCAGGCTTTGCAAGCAAGTGCCTTTAATAGCTGAGCCATCTCCCCAGTCCTTCAACATATCATTGAAGGTCATGTTTTACTTCAATAATCTAGTTAACATCTACCAAATATTTGTAAGCCAAACCATGAATTAACTGCCTTTTATAATATTAATTAGCCCTCAAATACTCTAATGCAGAAAGACAGAAATTACACATCAAAAATCTGAACAACTTTGGGCTGGGGTTGTAGCTCAGTAGTTAGGCGCTTGTCTAGCACATGGCTTCAACCCCTAGCACTATAAAACTGAAAAGAAAAAAACAAAAAAACAATGTGAATAATTTCTTTAAGATTTCACCAAGGAGTGAGGAAGCTAAAATTTAAATAAGATGTTGCAGTAAGTTTCTCCTTGCTGGGACCAAACATCCAATCAGAAGCAGCTTATAGAAGGAAAGGTTTATTTCAGATTGACAGTTTCAAGTGTAAATCTCACCATGACAGGAAAAGCATGGCACAAACAGGAAGTTGTCACATATCTGGGAGGAAGTAGACCTCAGTGAGCTGAGCCAGGTGACTCCCAGTAGGACTGGGCTAAGAAATCCCAAGGGCCACCCCCACTGATACATTTTCTCCAACAGGCTCATCTCCCCAAAGCTTTACTAGCTAGGGATTGAATATGAGGCTTAATATTAATCATAAACACGTAAGGCTATAGGGGACACTTTGCATTTAAACTACCACATTCTTTCTCTGGTCCCCCAAAACTCATGACCATCTCATGATGCAAAATGCATTCAGTCCAACTTTAAAAGTCCCCACACTATTCAAAACTCTAAAGTTTCATCTAAAACTCAACACTGCCTCTTAACTGTGAGTCTGAAAAATTAAAACACAAGTTATATACTTCCAACACTAAATAGCACTGAGTAAACATTCACATTTTAAAAGGAAGGAACAGGACATAGCAAGGAGTGATTGGAGACATGCAAGATCAAAAATAAGTAGGGGAAATATCAAATCTCAAAACTCCATGACCAGCATCTAGGACCCATGATGAAATCTAGGTATTCCAAATTTCACCCCTCCTGCCTCTGCTGCTTACTTTCTGGGCAGATCTACCCAGAGTGGGCAGCTTTTCTTGGACCACATCTCATAGCTCTGGCATCTGCAAAACGCCAGAGTCTCCACTGCAAACTACAATTCATCCTAATGGCTCCATAGAATAGCCTCATAGGGCCTCCAAACAGAGGCTTCAACCCTGCCTTACCTTGTCTAAAGGCCTTTATCATTCTTTCTTCAGGTTCCCTTCTTTCAAAAGTCAGCATTCCTTGTATTATCCCAATGCAGAACTGGTGGTAATCTCAGAAGCTTGCTGTCCCTGTGCTCAGGATCTGAACCTGGTCACAGTTCCTGTCGATAACATTTAAATTCAACTTTGCTCCAGTTCTCAGGACATGGGAAGAATATAGCCACCCTGTCACCCAAACTGCTTCTAGCCCCATTCCCAACAATGTTATTTACTTTCCCTCCAAAACTTGTAAGTCTTCAGAGTCCAGTCCACAGTTCTTTCGGCATTTTGGTCTTTCAAACTCTCACTAGAATGGTCCATCAAGCTCTGGTTACAGCACTGAAAGTCCTCAC
This sequence comes from Zapus hudsonius, assembly GCA_004024765.1. NCBI lineage: Eukaryota > Metazoa > Chordata > Mammalia > Rodentia > Dipodidae > Zapus > Zapus hudsonius. Next base: position 44,948 of record PVHP010002380.1, read on the forward strand.
TAGTCCAAAGTTCTAAACCCTTCTCTATTTCTCCCATAAATCAGTTCCAAAAGACTAAAAACACATACTCAGGCTTATTGCAGCAACAACCCCTCTCCTCCATCCCAATTTTTCCATTGTCATTAACTTCTCGTGGTTGAAAGAAAAAAGAACCAGAAGCAATTTGTGAGGGGAACGTTTTATTACAAGTTTAACTTCAAGTGGAAGTTTCATCATGGTAGAGAAAGCATAATAGGAGCAGGAAGCTGTCACATATCTCAAAGGAAGTCATTTCAGTGAGCTAGCTAGCACTGACAAGCTGGGCTAGTAAACTTCAAGGTCCACCCCCAGAAACACATCTCCCCCAGCAAGGCTCACGGTCCACCCCCAGAAATACACCTCCTCCAGCAAAACTCAAGGTCCATTCCCAGTAACACACCTACAGCAAGACTCAAGATCCACCCCTAGCAACATCCTCCTCCAGCAAGGATCCACCTCCCAAATAGCTACAAGCTGGAGAATGGGTAATAACTCAATCACAAACATATGAAGATAATGACAGACATTTTACATTCAAACCAACACACAAGATGTCTTAGCCTAGGCTCAGCAACTGCACCCACACCTCCCCACCAGGTTTTTAGCATTACTAAAAGCCACATCATTCTAGAGCAGCCCATTAGTGACTGGGAGTTTTGGGGTCAAAAGCCAAGTTTGCTTATCCTGGTCTTCATGGCCTTCTCCAACATGAACATTTTACTAACTATGCTTAAGTCACTTCTTTCTGGGACTCAATTTTCTCAGTCTAAAGACTTTTTTGACATTATTTTTTCTTTACTCTCTTTCTGTAGATTGAGCTCCTGATTTGATGGAATGCATGAATCCACCCCCCTAGGACTTCCTGTTTGTCTCAAACTTTAACTCCACCTAGATAGTGTGCTTTAGCCTTCTAAAACCTTGTACCAAGAAGAGCTGGTGGGGTAAGGGTCACAGAAAGGAGAGTCCCAGCTTTGAGTTCTGAGAAGGAAGTTACTGGTTGTTATAGTTTCTTTCTCCTTGCTGCACAGAAAGAACCCAACCAAAAACAGCTGATGGGAGGAATGGGTTTATTAGGCTTGCAGACTCAAGGGGGAACTCTATGATGGTAGGGAAAATGATGGCATGAGCAGAGGGGTGGACATCACCTCCGCCACAGCACTGCAAACAGCGGCAGGAAGATGTGCCAAACACTGGCAAGGGGAAGCTGACTTATAACCCCATAAGCCTGCCCCCAACAACACAGCTCCAGCGAGGTTTTAATACACAAATCACCATTAGCTGGGGATCGATCATTCAGAACACATTTGTTTGTGGGGACACCTGGATCAAACCATAACACTGATTAAAGCGTACGATGATCAGCCAGGTTGTGAGAGACAACAGGACAGGAAATGGCTCTTGATGTCATCCTCACCTGAAACCAGGCCACACTTAGCTGTACATCAAGCATTGGCCAAGCTGCATTGCCTATGAGCTTGTTTCAATAGAACAAACTGGAAGGTGAGATTGATGCAAAGCTAAAAAAGAGAGGAGAGGGGCCACATCACCCTCTGTGTGGGGAAGAAAAAGCACATCTGTCCAATGCCTTGCAACCCTCCCGTCCATTCACCAAGCTGGGAAGTGCAAGCTGCAGCCAGACACTCTGTTCTTCACCCCGTAACTGCTGCACCGGTATCAGCAAAAACAGGTGTAGTGAGCCAGCCACGCCTTCCTTTTCCAGACACCGCTCTATCCCAGCATGGGAAATTCAGTTTTATTAAGCAGCCCATTCCTTGCCACATTATTTACCAGCCTCTTTACCCACACAACAGTGTATAACTGACATCTGGAATAATTAAGCTAAATAACATGGAGATCCTTAGGATCAAAACTCAAATAATACTGAAGTGAAGTGTTTTAGTTACCAAGACTTGTTTCATATATACTCTTTTTTTTAAATGAAGGTTAGGTCCTATCATATGTATCTGTGGATAATTATTCTTGGATGCTTGACCTTTTGAATGAATTGCCTCTGCTTCATAGAGGTGCTTTTCATCAAATTCTTATTAATTTCCTAACATAATATCTTTTTTGATCAGTGTTAAACTTCTAATGTAGGTTTTATAGTAGTATTCCCAGATATGTGAGGGTATGGGGGCTGTATATAGAGAGAAGGTCAAGAAGTTCTAGTAAAGAGCAAATATCTGCTTGTTTCGGAGTCTCTAGTAGTTGCCTACCTGGAGCAATTGCCATTCTCCCTGTGCCAGCTCTGTCTTGGGGATGCTTCACAGAGTGCCTTACCCAGCATTATCATCTCACTACCCTCTGATCCCTCACACCAAAACACCAGATCAGGTTAGGCATTCTCTAGACCTGCTTTCTATTGGAATATTCTAGGAGTTGAGACAGCTCATAGTGTTCTCCAGAGATAGATATGCAAACAGGAGATGTGTTTGTATGTGTGTGTGCTGCATACAGGCAAGTATGCATGTGTGTGTTTATATTTGCATATGTATAGAAAGCACACGCAGCTCTTTGTAGAACAAACACATGCTTCACTTGACCTTAAAATACTGTAACTTAGAGATTATCAGCTCCAGTTTACAACTGGTGTTTAACACTGCTAATAACCTTTCCTAGGCCCCTCAGTGAGTGAGGGCAGAAAGCTGCCCTCTTTGCTCTGGCCTAGACTGTTTTCTGGTGCAAAACACTTTGCACAAGATTCAACCACATTATCTCATCGTCTCTTCTTGAAACAGAGGAAATTGCCCCCTGTTCTAATTGCTTCCCAGAATTGCTGTAAGGACAGGACACAAAGACATATAACAACGATTTCATTTCTACACTTGTCCATGGTTCTCAGGCACATTCATCCTGTTGACCACTACACAAATGTGTGGTGTTAACCAAATTATGCATGTGAGCTAGGAACTTCAGACAGGAAGAAACACTATGGTTTTCGAGATCAGTGTTTCACAAGACAAAATAAGATTGCTAACCTTCAAGACTCCTTTGAAAAGTGATTAATCTAAAATTAATACAGGTAAATACTTACCATGAATCTGGTGTTGCACTAAGTACTTTCAATGCCTTCCCTTCTCACAGGCTCAGAGGAAGACTCGGGTGTGTCACCAGGACCTGATTTAAAGATTGAAAGCAGAGCGAAAAGATTTACTTCGGGCTGGTGTGACAAGTGCCTAGCATGCACAAGGCCCTGGTTCAGTCCTTAGCACCTCAACTTGAATAAAGTCTCCCCAAGCAATAGGACTCTAAAACGACGCTTTTAAACATTGCTTTCTCCAAACTCCTACTGCTGGCCTGGTGCTTGTTAATATTCTATCCATCTTCTAGACAACCGAGGGGCACATTGGGAAGGTCAGATTCCACTTTGTATAAATTGCAATGAAAATGAATTAGAACTAGATTCATCATGGAGGAGTTTCAGTTTTGGTTGATCAATTACTATTCTCTTCACAAAAAATCTTACCACTCACTTCACATTTCCTTCTTTTCTGTGAAACCATCTAAAGAAAAGCAGACAACATTTTATTATTCTGCCTCTGTCATTCTTAACACAAAGCGAGTCACATTTATTAATGTAATACTTTCTTTTTCATTGATAAATCCTTTTGCTATTTGGTTATAGACAGCCTGGGTATTTTAAGATACCCCTGATTAATAATCAGATCTATAATTCGAGCATCTATAATTATCTGAATGTAAAATAGGGAAATACTGGAACAATACTAGAAATGCTTCTGCTTAAATAGCCATATTTAACTTCCCAGACTTTTATGCTCACTTGAGAAATTCAACATATCAGTTGAGTAGCTGGGCATGGTAGCATGTCTGTAATCCTAGCACTTGGGAGGCTGAAGCAGGAGGACTGTGTCCAGGCCAGGCTGGGCCAGGCTTGGCTATATAGTGAAATTCTCTCTTTTCCTCTCTTTCATACTTACCTAAAGAAGAAAGAAAAAAGATACTCATGTCACAATCTTACCTGGTACATACAAGTATTGTGCACACAAATGCATGTGTCATTTTTATCAGTTAATGGCAGGTATACGTTCTGTGGAACACCTCATAGGCTATTTCATCATTCTGCAAACAAGTGACACACCTAAGCTGGATGGTCTAGCCTAGTACACACCTAGGCTATGTGCATAGCCTATAACACACCAGGCTATGCGGACATAGCCACTGCTGTAGACTTGATAAATCATTATGTGCTTTTGCTATACTAAATTTACTAATTTTTTCTTCAACAAAAAATTTATCTTATCCTACTTTGTGAACTTTTTAAAAGCTTTTTGATTATATGATCAAACAGTTTAAGATGCAAACACATTGTACAGTTTTACCAAAACCTTCTCTTTAAATTCCATAAGCTATCATCTAGTTTTAAACTTAACTTTTACAAAAAAATACAAATACATTTACATATTTAAAAAAAAAGACAAATAGCCAGCTTAGGCCTATGTAGGGTCAGAATCATCACCATCACTCTCCCCCCCCCACCTCCATCCCTTGTCCCACTACAAGATCCTCGGGGAGCTGGCGTTTATATCTCAAATATCCTCAGCCTATAGCACTACTAGTATGTTTATGTGAAATCAGAAAACAGGTGATATGGAACCTATAGGAAGTGGGACCTAGTAGTAGAAAGCCTCCCATCAGGGTTGCGGGGCATGTCCTTGAAAGGGATCTGCGGGCCTTAGCTCCATCCACTCACCCTTAGATGCTGCCACCATGAGATCAAGTGTCCTCTCCCACACATTCCACATAATCCCCTCATAATGTTCTGTGCCACCCACCGAAGACCCAGAGCAACTGGGGAAAGTGATCGTGGACTGAAACCTTTGAAACCGTGAGCCAAACAAGCCTTTTCATTGACAAAGCTGATTGAGTCACAGTGCTAGAAAGCTAACGCAAAGGGCAGTGGCATAGATGGAGTCTCATCTCCCGTGTGAACACCTCTTATGGGATGCCTCCTGGAGGATCTGCCTGGGGCTGGTCCACACATAACTTCTTTTTTTTTTCTTAAGTTAATAAAAGGAGTTCATTTGAAACTAATGACCGAAGGTCTAGAATAATAAATAGTCACAGTCAATTATTATCAACACCAAGTACCCTGCACCCAATTGTATGTGGGCTTTTATATGAGTGGCAGTGCTGGGTTTGTTTGTTGTTTTACCAGCATCACCTCAAACCCTTGGTGATGGTTAAGTTTTATTGTCAACTTGACCCGTTTAGTAATCCACAGTAATCTTGGGTGGGTCTCTGAGTTTGCCTACAGGAAGGATTGACAAAAGGAGGTCCCTCCTCCAGAGTGAGCCCTTCCCCAGAGTGGACGGGCTTCCCAGAAGGGGACCGAATGTAAGGAAGCTTGAGGGGAAGGAAAGCTTATTCCTCCTGATGGCTGCTGGTGCTTGTCGTGACTTGCACTCGCATCCTGTTCTCCTACCCTTCCTGGACATCAGAATCCAGTTTCCTCAGCCTTACTTCATGGACTAAAGAGGAGCAGCTCCACAAGAAGCCTCCAGGTCTTCAGTGCTGGATTGGGACTGCTGAGGCATCCAGACATGTGGACTGAGCAGCTACCAGTTTCCTTGACTGTAGCTTTGAAAAGAATTTAAAATATAATCAGGCCAGCAGACTGCTATTGTGGGACTGTCATAAACTGCCTGAATAAATCCCCTTTGTACTTCAATTTTCTCTGTTGGCCCTGTTCCTCTAGAGAACCCTTGAACAATGAATGCCTCATACTTCAAGGTTACAATGGCCATAGTATTATTTGCCAATAGGAATCTTACAAGACCATTGGACATTAGTGTGTTGCTTACTGAAATGGGGTTGTCTGTACTGAAATGGGGTTTGGCTTCTAGTGCCTCTGGCCATGTCAGAACAACCCATCTCTTTATCACAAGTCACTAAAAATGTGGCAAAGACAAGATGATGACATGATTAAGAAGATTATGTGATAACTCAAGAAGCTATCTGAAATTTCTTATGGGAATTCCTTTCTTTACAGTAATGTGAATAAATAATGATACATATATATTACATATACACATACATATACATACTTATGTAATGTCATAACACAACTTATTATTGTATATTAGAACTAAAAATTTTAAATAACATGAATATCTTATCAATAAAAAGCAAAGAGATATCAGATCCTGCCCATATGATGATCTATATTTTCAAATATTTCCAAAAAAATAAAAATTATCAGACTTGATAACTAGATTTTTTTCCAAAATTGTTCTTTAACAAAAAATAAGTATTTATTTTGTGGTTTGTTGTTATAAAATATTGTTTATTTTAGAGACCAGGAATCTATTAAAACCTCTGAATTTGAGAACATGCAATAATCACTCCCAAAGGGATCACACGTGTGAGGTTTTCAGTTCAGGTTTGAAGGTCAGGAACAACATAGCCTTCCATTTGCTGGAATTATTTTTAGGTGTAACCTAGATGTTACATAAGCTCTCAAGTTCTCATTTATTCCTACAATTGTCTGATATTAAAATGTCACTCAGGAAAACCCAAAGCAAAGTCTCAGGAAGTATGGGTGTGTGTTGAGTCAACTGAACACTAGATGGCGCTAGCTGCAAAACCAATTCCTTTCCAAAGTTCTGAAAGCCTGGGCTAGGCTACTCAGAAAACGGGGAGGATGCTGACCCAGTCAATCAAAACTCTAGTATCTCCCAAAGTCTTGTAGACATTAAGAATAGCATCAAGAATGTACATTTGAACAGTTATTAATTTCCAAAAGAGCAGGCATAAATCCTGGAAGTCCTAATCTTGCAGATGAAAACTAAGATGCTGTCTTGGCATAACATTGTCAGAGATAGTTAATCTTTTCATAATTATTCCACTCTATACTTTTATAACAGTCTGTTACTTTGAGGTTATTTTAACATATACAGAGTCATCTCCCCCATGTTAATAACCTGTATGGAAGGGAAGATACAAAGGTGTTTTATTCATTAAAGGTTAAGACACTGAGACTCAGAAAAGGACAAAAAAATTGCCCAAGGCTCCACAGCTCACTACTGGTGCTGTCAGGAATCCCTCCGGAATCCCCAACCTTCCTATGCAATAAGCAAGGAAAGAAACAAGCCTCTCGCTCTGCCCTGTGCATCCAACACAGCACTTCCATTTCTTAGATTGTTCCTTTCTAGTTAATGATATACCCACACCCACCTACCACACATTCAAAACAGAATGTCAAATTCCTAGAAAGCTGAAATCAATGGAAAAATATATAGAAGAGGATGCTGGCAATGAAGGAAATTTCTTAGAGTTGGTGATATTTGGTCTGTAGATTATATTTTAAATTCTTTTCAAAGCTTTATGTTTTACCTTAGCCACAATAAAAAAAATAGTGATTTTAACATAAATCTAAACTGATAGTAAGAACAGTATTAAAAACCACAATCGGGGCTGGAGAGATGGCTTAGCACTTAAGGCATTTGCCTACAAAACAGAAGGACCTGAGTTCAATTCTCCAGTAGTCACATAAAGCAAGATGCACAGGGTTGCGCATGTGTATGGAGTTGTTTGCAGTGGCTGGAGGCCCTGGTGCTCTCTCTCTCTCTCTCTCTCTCTCTCTCTCTCTCTCTCTCTCTCTCTCTTTCTCTTTCTCTCTCTCTCTCAAATAAATAAATAAAATATTATAAAAAATACCCCACAATCTGAACAGTCTAGCTGGGTGGGACATGAGTGCTTCCTCTACCATATCTGAGAGCAAATCAATTATTCCTGGAATGTTTTTGCTAGAAGCTCATATACACTGCTTTGGGAAACATAGAAGTAAATCAAGACTTCTTTGGGCTTGAGAATCTAAAACTGTAGTCAGGCTAGTAATTGCAACAGGTCTTTTATCTTCCCTGTATTATAACCATAAATTGGTATCTTCCCTGATATCTTGTTACAGAAGGATTGCTTGCTTTGTGGTTTCCTGTAGACATGAATGCCCTCTCAAGTTGGTTCACTTACTAGAGCTGAAGCCAAAGGTTTCATGGTGGTGGTTTATAACCCTTCAACCAGAGTCAGAAGAGCTGGCTTCTCCCTTGAGGGTCTCTCATGTAGGCTGGAGCTCATGCGGACAAGCTAGGATCTAGAGTTTAGAGTTTAGAAGGCATCATTTCTCTATTCTGTAAGAAATGTCACTAGTGAGATGTCAGGTAATGAACAATGGCATAGGCTCTTATATAAGCTCTCCCTTAAGATATGAATGAATAGCTTGTGTAAAAGAAATATGTTTTCAACAACCTACTCTGACCTCAATTGACCTACCTGGTTATAGAAATGCTTTGTATTCTCTGTTAGTAAGGCAGCATTTAACTACACACCTGACCTAAAACTCCACATTTTACTCCATGCGACATAATAATAGACAGAAGTGTAAAACAATGAAATAAAATATTCTCCTAAACAACCTTAGATTTAACATCACTCTGGCATACTAAGAACAATAATAATGAGGACATAACAACTTAGTTACCTGAAATGCAATGAATTCGACTTTATAAATATGTAAGTTAATAAAATAACTTTCCCAATTTTTTCATGAAAACTACATTTTCATTTGTCCACCAGAAAGGAGAATGGTTTTCTAAATGCTGTTTTGGCTGCAGTGACCCAATTATCTGGTCAAAGGGCTGTATGGATGCAAGAGACAGGGGAAGTTAAAGTTTAACTCCCAGGAATTGTAAACCAAACCTAAAGCCACTGAACCTTTGGAGTTTGATATGATGATTAGACCATAACCAGAGTGGCATGTTTAGTTCACCATAATCAAGGAACCTTTTCCGGGTGGTGATCTCTGAAATTACTCAGGTACGGTCTATGCATTTTGTGTTTTCTGTTGCAACTCTGTGCGGCTGTGTTGTGGTATCCATGAGAATGATGAAAACCGCTTCTATTCTTGTCTGCTTATCAGCCAGAAAATTGTCAAGTTTGTTTTTAAACTAACGAAATGAACTGAAAACAAACCGAGGTGTTGGAATGATCATATAATCTCAAACTGAGATGAATGCCAGGATTTGTTCTTTGATTTAAGACATTTTCAAGGCTTAAGAAAAAGTAGATTCATGGCTGTTGGTTCAATAGTGGGGCTCATGTTCTGCTAACTTTATTTACCTCTAGCCAGACATTAAGGGAGAGGTGTTTTTGAGAGCCATGGCTGGCTGTAGAAACCTGGAAACTGAAATGTAATAAACGAAAGACAGACTTTTCACATCCTGGAAGATTTTAGGTTCTTTGTATTGGTCATAATTCCTGTCATACTTGAGACTTATAAGAACAAACAAGGTGAATTCTTGACGTTTCCTCTGCTATTGTCCTGTTAGCCAAAGCAATATCTGAAGCTATGAACAAGAAATAAACAAAACAGCTATGGAGAAAGGACTGGTTTTGAGTGAGTTAAATCTCAACCTTGGGGTAGCTAATTATTAGATCACTTTCACACTCTGAATGACTGCAGCAGAGTCTTTTATTCCCTCCTAAAACATAGTTTGCATCCAAAATATGATGGTCCTAAAGAAAGAAATCAATCAAGACATTGAACAGGAATATCCGATTCCTACCAGAAATCTCCTAAAGTCTGACTGAAAGACCTTTGCTTGGTGATTGCCAAAGTAAGCTCCGAGGAGAACAGGTGCCAAGTACCCAAGTTTCTTGTAGGAATATTGGTAGACATTTGCAGTGGGGCAGTATAATTTGTATATTGCATGGGGTCAATGATTTTTTTTTTAAAAACCATACATTGCTAAGCTCCATGCGCTATAATTTAGGAGCATCAAAAAATGAAGTGTAGCATTTTATTATTATGCGCTAGGCAGCATGAAATGAGAGCACAGGTCTGGAAATAAAAGTGAAATGCCTTGTGAGAGCAGTGAGGGGTCTTCCTGCTAAATACGGAGAATCAGTCGCATTCATTTATTCATTTTTAACATTCGTTTATTCTCAAAGACCGTATTTGCTAGAATAACATCAAAATTTCCCAATTTTGATCATTTATGCTGTTAGATAATTTTGCTATTCCAATTCACTATGTATTGAATGTGAGGGAAAAAGAGAAGAGAATTGACAACAATAAGAAATATGTTGTTGTGGGTAAATATGATAGAATGATAAAATGGTTAGGCCACTAGTAGTTATTTCCAACGGGGATAACACCAAGTTAATCTTGTGATGATTCTACTCACGGCACTTTCTGAACTGCATCCAGTGACCACAGCGTGGCAAAATAGTGGCTGGAGAGTCAAGTACATTGAGCAATGTTTTACACAAGTGAAAGCAGGTCTTCTTTCTCTATGACTCTTTCCCATTATAGCAATGTTTATATAAGCATGGTATCATCAGGTACATTTCTAAACACTATAAATGTGCCTCCCGTTATTCTTAGAACAGCCATATAGCATCAACACTATGACCAGACTGAAGAATAGACAAGTTACCTAACAGGTTCAATGTCACTCAATGAGCAGGTGGCAGAGCCCAGGTTCCCCAGCCAGGTGGTCTGACTCCAGAGCACAAACATGTATTGTACTCACAGTTACTGGGGATTTGCTGTGCATACAGATATGGCCATTCATTGGGAATACACACAAGAGAAGGCATGGCTCTGTTTTCTAACCTAATTTTATAAGAAAATATCTTCTTCCAGGAACATTTGTTTATTTATTAGAAATTATCCTGAGTCATAGCGTGTGAGTTTTAAGTTTGCTTAATTGTTGAGTTCTAAAGAGTCTCTGGATTTCTGTGGATTTTGGGCACCCTTGGTGTCTGTCTCCATTATCCTTCCCTAGGATATCTGCCTTGCTGTGGGAATAGCTCTTTTGCTCATCACATCACTTCCTTAGAGGTTGTGTTAGGGCTCTAAATAGTGAATTTGAGGTGGTTCATCTCCTGCTTGGGTGTTCCCCATCATATCAGGTCCTATTGGTGGAATTCAGTTGTCCATGGTTCTCATTGCTTTCTGAAAAATACAAACAGAATCTCCAACAGAGAGTGAGATCAGCATTGATTAAATGAGACAAGTATTGCTAATTTGGTGAAATTTTAAAGGGTTAGACTTTCTGTAGACCTTTGGAGATCCACTTCTTGGTCTCCATACAAAATTGTCTTGGATCTATGTACCAGTTAAGGGTTCCCAGCCTCTGAGAACATCTCACAGCCAATTATCCAGCTGTTGATTACCCACCCAGGTTGAGCGCCACAATTGCACAGATGGGCACTTCTTGTCTTGCTGGTTGGTGCCATATAGCAGTGTGTTCTGCATTCTCAGGCCATTGGTCGGTGTAGCTTGAAGACATTCCCTGCTTTCTCAGAATATCTTTGGTCAGGCTCCCCAGGCAGCTCGTGCAACACCTTCTGGCATTGCACAGGCTAACCGTCTGGGAGCTGGTTTCATTTCTGGATTCAGCAGGGACGCTAAGTGTTGTATGACAGCCATCTGTGGAATCTTCAGCAACAGGGTCTTATCTTTTGCCTCAGGTGGGGATTCAAGAGCTATGACAAAAGCTTGTCTTATTTTGGGGACCATGAAAGTCACTTGAATCAACAGCTCATTGTGGGCAGTCACTAATTACTGGGACTGGGAGGCAAAGGCCAGAGTCATTTGTCCTAGAGTTAGGCTTCCACCCACCCTCTTCGGGGTCCTTGTTACCATACGATGCCCCCAGCTACCTCAGGAACTTGTTGTACAGAAGAATGGATTTTATGAAATCCATTTATTCTGGATTTACATTAGTGTATATCTCCCCCACCCTGCCCCATCCCCTCCACTCCCCCCCAATTCCTTCCATCCCCTTTGTCTCCTGAATCTCATGTCAGGTTTGCTTACTTGTTCAAGTTTAACCTGATTAGGAACCGCAGATGAGGGAGAATATGTGGCGTTTGTCTCTGTTCTTATGTGGGTCCAGGAACATTTATTAACATCTCTTTGAATTGCTATTGTTCATAACAGAGATGAAGAATGAGTAAATCACTTTTATAGCCATGTCCAGCATCAATTAAAATCGTCACTTTTGAAATGATCAGAGTCAAACACTTCTAAAAGATCATGCATTCTTATCATTCTCCATCTTCCATAAGCCTTGTCCAGCTTAGAGGCTTTAAAAATTCATTATAGCAAGAATATTGCACTGTCTGGGTTAGAATGCCTATTCCCAAACCCTCTAGGCTTACAAATTTGGACATAATATTTGACTTCCCTGAGGCTTGTATTTCTCAAATGTTAAGTGTGTGTGAGATCTACCCCACAGGATTTTGTAACAACTGAATGAAATGAAGTCCTGGTGCTGAGAAATTGAGTTAAATTCTCTTTCCTTTCCATTCCTCTATTTGTACAAACCTCTAGAAAAATCTCCTAAAATGATTTAAACTTACCCTAGATCTTCTTTCTGCAAACAATTCCATTAAAATAAAAATCTATATAAATAAGGACACTGAATAATCACAGATCCCAATCCACTCTTGCAAAGAGAGTAGATTTCTTTATTTGGGAAAATTAAAAAGCAGTCACAATGCAGGATAACTTATTTTAGAGACTATTTTGCAAAACTACCAGGGAAATGCCCAACGCCCTTTTTACAGAGACACTGATACAGTGATGTCCATTTCCTCACACGTCGCTTAGTGCAAAGCCTTTTCCAGTAGCTGTCTTTAAACTACTGCCATCCCCTCGAGAGCTGGGTCGTACTTTGCGTACTATTACACAATGACTCTCCTTACCACATGTCTAAATGACTCAATAAGTTCAAACAAGACAGTATTGATCGACAGTATAAACACCATTTTATCTTACTCATGGAAATGGTTACTAGGAGCCTCTCAAGCACAGCTCTCACTGTCCAAACTCCCCCAGGAAAGGAAGCTGGAAAGGAGGCCTTGCTCTTTGTGGTGACCATCTATACTAAACATGGAAATCTCATCTGCTTCTTGGCCTAAAACTCCACATCCAGTCAGTTATCATTAACAAATATTTACTCCCAATTCGATCTGGAAAGCTAGTTTATCATTTTATGCCATCAATTTCAACTAGGCTAGCCACTTACAATACTATTTAGAATTCTTAATGTCAATGCATTAAAATCTTGTGTTGAATATATTTGGTGGATTGAGTGAAAGATTAAACTACAGTCATCCTTTGGTAACGATTGCTGACAGGGCCCCTGTGAGTCCCTGAGCTCTTCATTTGGGGCTCTAACTGATGTGTATCTTCCCATATACTTCTAGTTATCTCTAGACTACCTACGACTTTGCACAAATTAAACACTACTGAGAAGTTTTATGCTATATTATTTATGGAATATTATTCAGATAAAAACCTTGCATGTTTTGCACAGCTGTAATTATTTTCAAGCATTTTTAATCTGTGTTGGCTGAACCTATGCATAAGGAAACCAAAAATTCAAAGATCCAAGTGTATTTCCTTTTGTAAAAAAAAATGCTTGTCTTCACAAAGATATGCTATGTCATCAGCTCTCTAGTTTGATTTTTTTTGAAATATATATAAGCAAAATCTTTCCTATATGGATTTATAAGTAGAAATTTCTGTGCATAGACATTAATAATTATAGAAAACACTGTTCAGGCTTTCTTCCTATAGGGAAGTACATGTCTAATGAGAAATCACATGTGACAATTTGAGCAGACTGAATGTCTAGGTAAACAAATTTGTTTGTAATTCTATAAAACCCCACTTTCAATTATGTAGTAATGTCTTCCCTTCTTCCAGCAATTAGAAAATAATCACTGTTTGGGGACGCTCAGCTGATTTCAAGAATTAACTGCATTAGTACCTTATCCCTATAGACCACACAATTTTATAAAAGTATCTCAGAATAAATGTACTTTTAATGTCAAATTTTTTCAGGTTCAATTTAGTATGCCTAGCTTTATGGTAATTCCGTCATGACTCATCATTCTAGATACAAGGCTAATTAATGGAAAGAAAATTTCACCTACTCTCTTTCTATAATAGAGCTGATGAGTAGGCCTACCACCATTTTACTGGACATTAACTGACTTAAGACATTAACTGATCAATTAAGAAGCTAAATGAAACTACAAAAAAAGAAGACATAAGGACCCACACAGATGTGAGAAAAAAAAAGTTCCAAACAGATCCCAAAAGAAAGAAAGCATCCCTAAAAACAATTAAACTAGTTCACGCATTACAAAGACAGTAAAATAAATGAAGGAACAGAGGATTATAAAGTCTCCTAGCAGACTGTTAGGGGACTGGCAAAGCTTCATATACAAATGCAAATGTTTTTCATTTTTAGTAGGATTAGTAATCTTCTGTTTAGCTGTTTTATTTGGTTTCTGCATAATGTGTATCTACTCAGCTGGGGCCTACAGCATCAACAGGCTTATTAGATGTACTCAAACTTTATTGCCTCTTATTATTTGGACTAGAAGTCAGAAATCAAAATCTGATACCATGGGGGGAAAAGCTGTTGGCAAGCATAGACATCTGTCATTCTCATTCCTGAAGATGCTGAACACCCCCTGATGATTCAGACATTTACTCCCAAACAATTAAAACCGGAACTCCAGAATAAGATAACCTTAACATCCTCATATTATTTCTGTCACATGCTAGGCATATTGGTGAAATCATTTCATCCTTCTGTAGAATATGTCATTTTTCCAATAAAGAAACCAAGGCTTAAAAACATGTAAAATCTTCCCAAGTTTACAGATTAATAACTAGAGACCACAGCAGTGAATCACGGCTGCGTGACACATATCACTTTGCAAGCCAAAGGCAAATGGAACTTGGAATTCGAAGGAAGCTGAGAACTTTTAACAGAGCAAAGCTAAGTAAAGATCCCAAGACAAAACACATTATGTAGTACAAAACCACAACCCTCGAGTGAGCCCTTGACTGCCTCCCACTCTATCTCAAATTCAGCCTGATTCTCTAAGCAAGTGCTGGAGACAAATAAGCAGGACCTCCATGGTGAACAATGGTCCCTTCATCAAGTTCCACCTTGTCCATGCCCACACCCACAGACTCAGTGACAGGACACTCAATTTGTGACTTTGGAGGCCTAGAGGTTCAACAAATGGAAGAAATCTGTACAGGTCTGGGGACCATGAGAAGTGACAGGACCAGCCACAGAGGTATCACTAAAATCACGCAAGCAATTCTACTAAAGGACCTGGCTGCCTTCCACCCAAATTCTGTTCTTGTCTGAAAGGAGACGGCACAGCATTTCCCATCTGAAGACTACACTGTGCCCTCTAGGGGAAAAATAAAGAGATTCCACGTCTGCTAAGGCAGTTCCTGTAGGAGATTGACCTATTTGGGATTTTAAATTGAACTCAAATGTTCCCATATTATAGCTCCACCAGGCTGAGTAGAGTGATTTATCCAGCACAACAATGAGCATGCTTTCAGAAGTTCCTGGAAAACAAAAAGTTAGCTGAGAGGCAGATGTGAGTTCCAGGGACACTTCAAATCTCATCATAGAGGAGCAAGCCTGGCAGTCCTGTAAGGAATGATAATTAGGAGAAGGAAATTTGGGTGCTTGGTTGAGAAAACAAAGAGTAAGTGGCTGAGGACAATCAGAGGGTAGGACAAGGGACTTGAAGCCAGTCTGTCTGAAGAGTTAACTTATTAAGTCATCCATGCCTAGCACGAACCAGACACAAATCCTTCCATGTCACTTAATACAGCGGCATTGGCATCATACTGGGAATGCAATTGTGTGGTTCCTTAAGAAAGACTAGAAACAGAATTCTACGATGTCCAGAAACTCATCTTTATTTGTCTTTCAGAAACAAGACAAAAAGAAAAATATTCCTATAATAACTCTATCTCAGAATTGTGAAAGATTCTCTAAGGCCCAATAATCCACAGTGCTGACGTGGCAGAGGGAAACATTATGCTAATGCAGAAGATTCTAGAACCAGAATGTCTGGACCAAAATCCTGGCCAAGCCACTTACTACTATATGACTTTGAGCCAATTACTTAACTTTTGTTAAAGTCAAGACTGTCTTAAGTACATCAGAAATTACATAAGAACCATGTAAAGCAATAGCAAACAGGTGTGCACCAACTTTATCTACTGCAGCCATAATTCTCATCACATTTCTTCCTTCCTTCCTTCCTTCCTTCCTTTCTTCCTTTCTTCCTTTCTTCCTTCCTTTCTTTCTTTCTTTCTTTCTTTCTTTCTTTCTTTCTTTCTTTCTTTCTTTCTTTCTTTCTTTCTTTGTTCTTTTTTTCCTTGAGTTAGTGTCTCACTCTAGCCCAGGCTGACCTGGAATTGCTTATGTAGTCACAGGCTGGCTTCGAGATTATAGTGATCTTCTTACCTCTGCCTCCCAAGTGCTGAGATTAAAGGCTTGCACCACCACACCCGACACATTTATTTTTTTAATATTTTTGCTTTTTTTAATTTGAGAGACAGACAGACAGATAGAGAGAGTATGGGAGCCCCAGGGCCTCCTGCAACTGCAAAGGAACTCTAGACATGTGAACCATTTCATTGCATCTGGTTTTACATGGAAACTGGGATATCAAACCCAAGTCATCAGGATTTGCAAACAAGAGCCTTTAACCCCTGAGCCATTTCTCCAGCCCTTCAAGTATAGAGCAACTTTAAAGAATCTGAGTAATTACTGAAGTAAACAAAGTAGATGAGCCTTCACACCATAATGCAAATCCCTCAGGCTTTGTTATTTTCATCATTGCAACTAAGCAAACAAAACATTCAAAGCCCCATTTGTAAAGCTTCAGGTGACTGTTGAAGAAGAGCTCTTAGTTATGAGTTTTAAAAAATGCAGATAAGAAAATGTTAGCCCATGTGAGACCGTTATTTTCTTGTGTGTGTGTGTTCATGTGTGTGTGCTTCTTTGTGTGACTGTCATGTGTGTAAGTGCGCATGTGCCACAACACGAGTGTGCAGGTCATGGACAGCTTTCAAGTCAGTCTTTGCTTCTCTTCATATCCCCTCATTGTGGTTTTCTTTCTCTATACTTGCCAGGAGCTCCAGGGAAATTCTCTCTAGTGTGCTTGGGATTACATTGGCTTCCAGCTTTTTAAGTGGGGTCCTGGATACTCTGACTTAAGTGGCAAGTACTTTATCCACTGAGCCATCTCCTCAGCCCTGAACTCATTATTTCTCTAAGTGTTTTCTAAGTACAGAAGGATATGATCCAGTCTAGGATGACACACTGGGAAATGAACGCTACATAATATCATGGATTCCAATATATTACAGCACAATTGGAAAATTGGGAAAAACAGAACTAATTCTGCCTGGAATATCCAGAGGCCATATGAAATTTCCAATGAATAAGATGAGTTTGTGTGGAGGGACTGCCAAGTGCTCTGTGCCAAAGCCTGGAGCTAAGAGGAGGCATGTCCTGGGGAAGGAGGTACTTCTCTCTCCTTAGGCTCATTCTACAGGTCTTAGGTCCCTGCCTGTCCCTAAACTGGCCTTTCTGACTCTAATCCCTCTCAACAAAACTCATGGGATCATCTCCCTGAAGTGTGCAGGGTCCCAGGGACTTCACAGAAAGATGAGAGCATTCTATTGTGTCTTATGGATTTTATGCTTTCCTGCTGTATCAGCCTTCTCCATCATCCCCCTCTCTCCCTTTCCATCATCCCTCTCTCTCCCTTCCCATCACCCATCTCTCTCCCCATCCTGCCCTGCAACTTGCCTGAAGTATATACTAACCATACTCCATTTCTCAACTCTCCATGGTCCTTCTCTCTCCTTCTTCTCAACCTAGTTCTAAAGAATTCTTCAACCTAGTCTGAATAAAGTGTATATAGTTTCAGTTAGTGATCTATAAAGTTGGATAAGTTTGGTGAGTGATAAAATGGAAAAGTCGCTAATTGACAAAATGTTGAACTGTTCGATGCCTGAAATCTTTTTGCAATAAAGCAACATAATATAAATACTGATGGAAATTAGCCAGTGTTGCACACATAATTTTTGAGGTAAAAAAATTAGAAGCTGATTTAAAACAATAATATAGGTATTAACTGATAATAGCAGAGATGATAATAGCAAACGAACAACATATCAGAACTTATTGGCTGGCTACATGTAAAGAGCAAGAATTTGCTAAGAGAAGTTACTAAAAATCAGAACATACACAATCTGGATTTTTAAAGATGCAGGAGTGTCTGACCTTTTGATGTTGTGAAACAAAGTCATTTATCTCTTCAAAGTTCAAGTTCAAGGACCATGCAATTGAGATACAAAAAAAATCAAAAAATATTTCATAATGTTTTAAGTAAATTTATTATTTTACATTTGGCTGCATTCGTATCTATCCTGAGGCAGATATGGGCTGCTTGCAGGGTTTAATAGGGGTTAATTTAATAAGGATTGGTCTTCATTGCAAGAGTCAAATTAAGACAGAATTTGACATCAATTTAGTAGGCTTTGCTCAAGGATCAAATGTATGGCATTCACCAATGATTGGCATCTTGGTAAGAATTGGGTTTTTAATTTGAGTTTTTCAAAGTGATCTGAGGATGCAAGAAGCAGCAGCTAAATTCAAAAAGAAGTCTCATTATGTGTATCTATGAAAGAGTGAAAGAAACAGGCAGACAGACAGACAGAAATACCAGATCAAGAATGCATAAAGTGGAGCATGCTAGTGCATGCCTGTAATCCCAGCTAACAGGACCCAGAGGCAGGAAGATTACAAATTTGAGGTCAGTCTGGACTACATATTGAGATCCTATCTCAAAAATACAAAACAAAAAGATCGAACGAATGAATGAATGTCAACTCTGCAGTATGACACAAAATATTGGTTATAGGCTTACTAAATGAACATCTGCTTGGAACTGAAAGATGTCTACATTGTATGGCATGATGGATACTTAACACATTTGTAAATCCACTTCAAAAATTAAACATATGTGTAAAGAAATTCTACACAACTCATGAAGCTCTGGCATTCTAGAATTTGCGTATTATGCCAATGCTTTTTCCCATGGATCTTGAAGAAAGGAATGGTGCACAGAGGTTAGTATCAATTCTTAGTGAAGATAGCACAATGGTCCCCTGGAGTCTGCTCTTAGAGGTGTTAGAACAACTAATCAGGAATATTCTCCTAGACACATGCAGAACAACATTCAGACAAATGTCCAGGCACCCTAGCCTGGTCAAATTGGCCTAGGCATTTAACCATCACAGGATAAACTTGAAGGAAGTAGCAGGCTACTCCTGTGACCTGGTTCTAAAGCTCCATCACCTCCCATTATCGCACAAATCTCCCCCCAGAACACATTCAGTTTCCAAACTCTTTTAGATGAAAGCGCTGCCATTCATCTCTGGATCTTCAGTGTTGACAAGGACAAGTCATGCATGATTATACTCCTGCTTCCTTGTTTCGAATTGGTGGATATGGTTTTCCAGGAGACTTTCAGCAACAGGCTGGTTAGGACAAGGAAGAGAAGTAATACAGTGGAATGGAGCAGTGCTGCCCACACTGGCCACCAGGACTTACTCACTTGTGTATAGAAACATGGTCACACAGATGTCTGCAAGTGCAGACATGCACAGGGGACTTGAGAGAACAGGTGAGAACATGTTTAGTCAACTTGACTCCTTCCTATGTCTACCTCTCTCCCCTAAAACCTTCCTGACTCGACTCTATTCTTTCTTTCTCTCCTCCAAGCTCTCACTTTCCCTCCCAGCCAGGGCCACAAGAAGAGTCTTAATATAAACACCTGTATTGGTCCTAGGCCGATGTAGTAAGAATGATCCAGTTCATTGTTTCCAAATAACAGGAAACTGGAAAACATTTGGCTTACTTCCAACGATGGTAATGTTGACCAAAAGAAAATAATAGAGAAAATGTGGAATCATTCTTCCTTTGTCCTATAATCTTGTTTCTACCTTCCTTTTACAGTCCTTTTTTTTAATAAAAAAGTTAATGTGAGCATCCATTCCTACTTGACAGGTGGGATAAATTCAATGCTCTTAACTGTTTTCCTTGAACGTATAACAAGTTGAACCAGTGCTCGAATCAACTATGCTAATTTCAGGTATTATCACCAGGGAGTGTTAAAATGCACCATTTTCTGGGTCAAAGTCCAGATGAGTAGAATTATAGCAGTCAGGAGTGAGGATGGCAATCCCGAGCACAGGTGGTTCTGATATGAGGCCAGGCAACCCGTGAGAGTGTCATTTCTAGGAAGGTACATGTAACAGGATGTTGTCAGCTGACTCTGCTAAAGTTACTCTCCAGTGGTCAGTGTATGCCAGTAGAAAGGATGAGTTATTTGTGGTACAAAGATAAAGTCTTTTTTAGCATATGTATGGTGTGTGTGTGTGTGTGTGTGTGTGTGTGTGTGTGTGTGTGTGTGTGTGTGTGTGTGTGTGGTCCTGTGTGTGGACACAGGCATGTGTGGGAGTGAATGTGGAGGCCAATGTCAATATCAGGTGTCTTCCTCCTTGAGGTAGGGTCTCGCTCTAGCCCAGGCTGACCTGGAATTCACTATGTTGTCTCAGACTGGCCTCAAACTCACTGTGATCCTCCTACCTCTGCCTCCCCAGTGCTGATTAAAGGTGTGCCCCACCAAGCCTAACAGCTTGTGATTTTTATGTTAAATATGTCAGTCTTTTCATTGTGGCTCTTAACACAATTGTTAGGAAGACCTTCTGGACCACAAAATTATGAGAATGTTCTCCTGTGTTCTAGAAGTCATACAATGTTTTTATCTGTTTAATACAATTATAACTTGGACATAGGTTATTGGGTGATAGTTCAACTTTCTTTCTTAAGTTGTCCATACTCTCCCTGTGACCTGAAATGGCATCTTTTGGCAAATATCAATATCAACAAAGCTATGGGTCAAGGTTTTTATTCCATTCAATCATTTTCCCTTCTTATGTTTGTTTCATTGTTTAGGTTGGTTTCAGATCACTCAATGCTTTTAATACATATCATTTGCTTCACACTTTTCCTGACAAATTAATTATTGAATCACTTTGTCAAATTTCAAAATAATGGATAAAGAGGCTTGCTCCCTTTCACAGGTCCAAGCAGAGAGAGAAACCCATCACCAATACCACACACCAACAAACAGGGAATGGGGGGAGGGGAGAAATTTTCTCCCTGTTTATATAGCCATAGGGCAGTCTTGTAACCCTATCCCAGACTTGTTGGCTTACTGAGTCTTTGGGATTTCCTTCCTGCACTGCCCTCCCAGGAAGGGATGTTCATTTCTAGCTTCTCTGAGCTTCCCTACATCCTATGCCCTACTGAGAGGCTGCCTTCATCCTCAGTGATCCACCCAAGATAATTAAAAAGATCAAATTGACAGCAAAACTAACCATAATACATATCCATTATTTTATCTATTTAGTTTTTTAAAAAATTAAAAAGCCTATAAGTGAGGTATCAATGATCCTATACTTAAAAAAAAACACAGGAAATCAGGTCTAAGAAAAGTAAAATTCATGGTAGCAGGCTTGTCCTCTAAAAATGTGGAACCTACTACTGAGGAGGATTTTTAAAATAATTACAATTAAAATTAATATGGCCATGGCCACTATGAAGAATTTTATTTTCTTAAAGGTTGTGTAGGCCCAAATTAATGCATGATTCATTAATTGATAACCATATCAAAGAGGAAATGCTGATTAATTATTTCCTCATACATACTGTTTTAAAAAATTAGGTGCCAAATATTATAACTTTGTGTGATGTCACTATGGTTACCTTTTGGGTTTTTTTTTTTACCTTTTGGATTTATGTATGCATATTCGGTGTTAACTTTGCTACACTTCCTGATGCATGCCCAAATGTGATATCACTTTAATTTGCTTCAAAATAAATCTAAGCTTAATTGTAAACATTTTTCTAAGTTAAATTTTAGAGTGATTTTGTATTTTATACTTTTATTGATGATTTTAACTATCAGGAAAGTGCATGAGCTTTCATTGTAAAACCTTCACAAATCATTTCTGTTCAATTTCTTAGGAAATACTAAAAGGTCAAAATTCTTATTAAATATTACTTGAACAACATACATTTTGAAGGAGTGTATGTCTCATCTATATCATGTAATAGGAGATAAAAATAAAACAGAGAGAAAGAGAAGAGACTGGGTGTCATTTAGAGATATCCAAATAGCTAATGAAGCCACCAACAACTTCAGGTGCACATAGGGTTCAGTGCCATCACAGCCCCAGAGGTCACACTCAGTGACAAAAGACACTTCTCCATTGCTTACCAAATGAGGAACAGTCTCTCTCTGTCTCTCTTTGTCTCTCTCTGTCTGTCTTTCTCTCTCTTCATCTCCATTCAGTTTTCTTGTCCAACCTCTTCCAAAGTATCAAATAAATAAATACAGTAAATATGATAAAAAACGATCTCTACCACTCCTGAATTCTAAATAGCCTACCAGTTATATACACTTCTACTTTTGCCTCATGTTTTGCCCAACTTACAATTTTGAGAGTTTATTTTCTTTTCATTTCCCCGATTGCCAAAATGAGTTCTGCCAAGACAAGAAAATCTTCTCTCATTGCCATAGCTTCTGTAAAATCCAAGTAACAAGCCTACCCTGCTCTTCCTTCATCACTTGTTTCTGCCAGAGGGACCAAATATTTATGCACAGGATGAATGTGCTTCTTTTTCCTATAGCAAAGTTAGAATTACAGTGCAGTGTACAATATCTACCCAATAAGTATTGAGAAGGAAAAGTTGGAATTTTGTCCCCCATTCCTTTTGTTCTCTTCTTCCTGTCTCCCTGCCTCCTTCCCCAGACCAGGTCCCACTGATTCCTGAGGCCCTCAGGTCAGGAGCAGCAGCTCTGACCTTGCCAAGCAATGAATTCTGGCTGCACTCCATCAGCAGTTCAGGCAGGTGAGGGCTTGAAATGCTCATCACAATTCTCTCCTGCTCTGAGGAAAGCAGAAATCCTGAATCCTAATTTCTAGGTCCTGTTCAATCGTAGTTGAAGTAACCTTGCAAATATTGACCCATAAAGGTATAGAGAAGAAAAGTGCATTCATATAAGCTCTCCTATTGAATCATTTTGCACTTGAGAAACTTTGCTATCTTGTCTCTTCATAAATATGATGGCATATGTAGAAAAGTGGATAAATAATGAAAATCCATCTCTCACATGAGGGTAGGGAGGCGACCTCTAGATTTTGAGCCTGAAACATAGATTTTGATGTCACTGGGACCTCCAGCTCCCCTTTTTTCAATGGAGCTAAAAAGGGAAAAGGAAGGAAATTATACAAGAAAGTTCTGATGTGTCTGGGAGACTCTTCTGAAATTACTTCTCTGTCACTCAACTTCGCCACTACCATGCATTAGTAGGAATAGTAAATAGAACATGGTAGAAGGCTTGCTACATGCTCTGCCTAAACACAGTAGTTATAATTTGGTCTTGGAGCTGGGGAGATGGCCCAGTGGTTAAAAGTATTTACTGTGCAAGCCTGACAACCAACCGAAGTTCAGATCCCTAGAGCATGCATAAAACTAGTAGCAAGTAGCACAGGCGTCTGTAATGCCAACACACACACACACACACACACACACACACACACACACACACACACACACACACACACTGTTTCCTCATTCATCTTCATAATAGAATTTGTAGCTTGTTATCACAATTTGCAAATGAAAAAACTGATGCTTAGAGCAGTAATATGAATATATAATTCTTTCCTGTAATTCTGACTGTACCTTTTCTCCATCTAACTTCCTTCTCATCTATTCCCAGTGGCTGGAGTGATCCTGCTGAAACATAACTAGAATCATAACAACCTTCTTGCTTTTCATATCAAGGCTAAAGTCAAAGTCTTCACCGTAACTGGCAAGATGCTCCATGACTTGACTGGCCGTTCTCTCTCTCTCACCTTGTTCTCTGTGCCTTCTCTCAGTGTCCTCTACCACACTGGGTTGTTCATATTCCAATGAGCCCTTTGCCAAGGAGATACGCTCCCCCTGCCCTGCCTCCTTTCCAGCCCCTCTGCCTCAAAACTTACCCACATGTACCCTTCACTTCACCAGGTCTCTTCCCAAATTCACTGCATCAGGACCATATTTTTTACATGCTGAGCTAGCCATGGTTGTGTTCTTCCTATTTTTCTTCCTTGATTTATTTCTTTCTTCCTAGACACTTTCATAGGCACACTACATTTTACTTAATTATCTCATTGTCTGTCCCACTGTAAACTCCACGAGATGTTTTGAGGACAAAGACCTGTTTTGTGATCTGCTATATTTGGATGGGAAAATCCTTGTAAACCAGAATATACTTCACATTTTTTAGATTAATGAATTATAAACACTTATGAGTGCTTTTTATTAGCTCTGAGGGTCTTAAAGCTTGCTGTATACAGGTTTTGATTCTATTGCCTCATAAATTACATGGGAAAGTAATATTTCAAACTGTTGTGGTCTTTGAGCTGAAGAATTTACAACACCCTGAAATAGAAAATGGATTGCAAAACCTTTAATTAACCAAATCTGTTAACAAAAGTTTCACTTGCTTAAAAAATATTTATCTGAGATTAAAATTTACCCCTTAGTTTAAGTCAACATTGGGAAACAGGATTGTTTTTGAGAAAAAAGAAGTGAAGAACAAGTGTCTATTTTTTTGTTTGTTTGTTTCGCTTGGGTTTGCTCTGCTTTGGTTTTGTTTGTGTTTGGTTTGATTTGGTTTGTTTTGTTTGGGTTTGGTTTGACTTGGTTTGTTTTGATTTGGTTGTTTTGGTTTACTTTGTTTTGGTTTGGTTTTGAGTGTTGGTTTGGTTAGGTTAGTTTGGTTCGGTTTGGTTGAGTTGTTTTGCTGTGCTGGTGTTTGAAGCCAGGGTCTCACACTTGCTAGTCACATGCTCTGTCAGTAAGAAACATGCCCAGTTCCTGAAGTGTCCTTTGTAGCCAATTTGGAATTTTAGTTCCATGTGCTGATTACCAATGATTTAAGAGTCTATTTAAATGTCATGTGTCGTCTCGTAACTTTGCAGTAAACTCATATGTGATCTAAAGGTCTTTCTGATGTCTAAATACCTCAATTCACCTTTACTAATTATTAGCCCAAAATAAAGGCTGGTTCTGCAAAAACAAACTAATCCTGTCATCATGAATTGCCATCTTCTTGATGGAACAGATGAAGGTCAGCAAAGAGCAAATTACAACTGGGCCAAAAGACTTTGCCTTCAAAGATATTAAGACATCTGTCAATAACTGCATCAGATCCTGCCCGCAATCTCCTGACTCCCTCAGCTTAAACTTGGCACAATAGGAGAGCATGAGAACAACCTGATTTTAAAAAAAAAGCAATTTTTGTAACATTTAATAAATTTAATAGCATTTACAAAAAAAGATTAGATTTAAGAAAAAATTTCTAACTATTGAAGTAGTCTCTTTGTAAGTCTTCAAAATGATTATATATATATATATATATATATATATATATATATATATATATATATATATATATATGAGTGCTTCTTCTCAATCTCTACAACTGTGTTCACCCGCTGAGGATTATAAAATGAATACATGTCTCGAGAACCAAATTATAGGACCCATAGGAAAAATTAATACTTTAAATGTGCCAGTATGTAAAGCTACTTGTCTCTGCCTGAGTTGGAAGACATGTCAAACTGCCAATATCAGATAAAGGCACTTAATTTTCTTAACCAAAATACAAAATCAAGTGTATCATTTACTTTCTTGTTGCTGTGAAGAAATACCTGAGCAGAAGCAGTTTAAGGCAGGAAAGGGTTTATTTCATCTTACAGTTGTCAGCGTTGAGTCCATCATGATGGGGAAAGCACTGCAGGAACAGGAAGCCCATACCGAATTGTGACATCATCCCATCAGCAAGAAGGAAGTAAGAGACAGAAGAATGAATGCCAAACACTCAGCTAGCTTTCTCCTTCTTAGTCCAGGCACCCGCCCCATGGGATGGTGCTACTCACACCTCAAGAAATCTAGAAAATCCCGCATAGACAAGGACTGGGACTGTTCCCATGGTGATTCTAAATCTTGTCAAGTTGACAAGGGGTTAACTATCACATCAAGTGTTATAGTCAACCTTCCTGTTGCTTTGTCAAAGAACCCAACCAGAAGTAGCTGATGGGAGGAATGGGTTTATTTTGCCTTACAAACTGGAGGGGGGACTTCATCATGGAAGAGAAAATGATGGCATGAGCAGAAGGTGGACATCACCTCCTGGCCAACATCAGGTGGACAACAGCAACAGGAGAGTGTGCCAAACACTGGCAAGGGGAAGCTGGCTATAACCCCCATAAGCCCGCCCCCAACAGCACAGCTCTAACAAGGTTTCAATTCCCAAACAGCCATCAGCTGGGGGTAGAGCATTCAGAACACATTCATTTGTGGGGACACCTGGATGAAACCATCACACCATCCCATCAAGATTTAACCAAAGACTATTTGTCTTACAAAGTATACACGTTGAAACATATGTTAACTTACTGAGTTAACAAACTCCTTTTAAGAGACAGCTGAGGAGGGGATGGAGTGAGCCTGCATAGAAGCAGTGCTGACTAAATACTACCTGAAAGCATGAAGGAATGCAGACTGAAGGTCAAAGGCAAGGGAGGTCATGATATATGCAGAAGGTGGCATTCTTCTATCCTTATAGATCTACTGGGTTATTCTCACATTTTCATCTTAGGTTTTCTAAATTCTACTGAAATTATTTTTTTACATTCTGAATGATACTTTGGTTAATGAAGAAGCTTTTCAGTCCATCACTTTAGCAACAGAATATTGTTACTGCTCATAGTGACATTATTAATACAGCTATTTCCAGAAATTTCATTACTGTCCTATTATTTGAGTAATAATAATTTTCACAATAGGAAAATTATTGAAACTGCATTTTTGGAAACGATCACTTTAACATCATATTGGAAATTTAATTTTTGACTAAGTTTTCAATACTTTTCATTCAGGCATTTTAATCATGAAAAACAGTAAAAATAAAAAAATTCAATAGACAGTCGAATACTTTAGGGTTGTGGTTGTTAAATGCACTTCCTTACTCTTGTAGCTGAACACATGAAGCAGGGTGAAAAGCCAGTGTAAGCCCTTCACTAAGCTACACACATACTCACCTAACCCCTCAGCATTCAGTCCTGCATACATAGGACTTCGAGAGCTCCATCATAGCCTAGAACCTTCCAGAACTATCATCCCTGTGCGGTAACCAGTGAACTTTGGCAACTTAACATTTAGAACAGTTCCAAATCATGATTCCAAAACAGAAAGTATAAACAAAATTGCTAAAATTATATATTTATATTAACATACAAAAACATCACTTCCTACATTTTATAAGGGTTTCATGTACTCTATGAAGTGATATATTTGGATCTGGGTGCTGATAGGCCCTTCAAAAATAGCCACTCAAAAATATCTATTTTCCTTATTTTGACACATTCTTATAAGGTTTTTTATATGATTTCTGTCACCATCATGCCTCTGTTTTAAAAAATTATACATCTGTGAATATTTATGTGTGTGCATTTATATATGTATATGTGTAATGATTATGATTTTTACAACATTTCAAAAGCTTTTTTGTAGAATAAGTGAGTTTTCTGAGGAGCATATAGGGTAGATATAGATAAATAAAGCTTAATCTCAGATTTCTGACTTCAGAGTGGACTTGAATTAGTGATAGTAATTATTTCCCACATTGGTAAGGTTCATCCTTCCTTTGGTTTTTATTAGCATACAAAGATTTAGGTTCCATAACATGAACTATTATTTTGTTTGTACATTTAATGCCATCCTGATGCAACTGAGGTGAGAATTACTTGTGAATGGGTACTGTTCATTTTCCACTATAAAATTTCAACTAAGTTGAACATGTGAAAATATATATATATATATATATATATATATATAAATTCTTTCAAAAAAAAAAAAAAACAACAACAGTTAACCAGCCTTGCTTGTATGTGGCTATTATTTGATGTAACCTTAATGGCTCCTTTGTAGACTCACACTAAAGACACCCTTCATGAGAAGGACAAGTTTGGCCTTGGTAATAGTAATTTACTTAATTTATCTTAAATTTGGTTTCAGTGAGCAACCCTAATTAACCTGATTTTTTGCTGATAATCACTCTCAATGGAATCAAATCACAAATCCGGGGATGGATTGAGCGGCACCCAGAAGGAAGCGGCCCTCCGCGCCCTGGTCCAGCGCACGGGATATAGCTTGGTCCAGGTAGGCGCTTCTTATGACACCTGCTGAGCCCGGTGCCCGGTGGTTAGCACTCCTCCGTGGAGTATGTGAACTATACAGCATTGCAGAGTGGTGGGTGGCCTGACGTGGCATTCTCTCTATCCCAGATGATCCACTCAATCTCGACTTTTGCAGTTTAGAAAGACCCTTTGGGGATAGGAAAGAGCTAGAATTGGCTAGTGTTTCAGGAATAAGGAAAAGAAACTACTCAGAACTTGCTTTGTTTTCCAGAGATCACTGTAGGTGTAGCAATTTCTAAATGTGGGCTCCAAAAAGGAACATTTTTAACAGCCTAGCTCCTGCAGGCTATTTTTTTACAGAGTATTTACCCATCTAGTCTAGAACAATACACTCAGTAGATCTTAGCACCTTTGAAAGAACACAAAGCATACAAAAAGGCCTAATTGAGGGCCTAGGAAGATGGCTAAGTGGTCACAGGGGCTTGTCTGCTCCTCAAGTCTTCTGACAGTTCAGATCCCCAGCACCCACATAAAGGCAGACACAAAAGAAGAACCTGTGTTTATATAATCCCAGGGGGCCTAGAGCAATGGAGGTGGAGTGTGGGACTCTCAAAGCATGCTCATGGATAGGGAGAATCAATATAGTAAAAATGGCAATCCTGCCAAAAGCGATTTACAGATTCAACGCTATGCCGATAAAAATCCCAACCTCGTTCTTCATAGACATAGAAAAAAATAATCTCTAAATTTATTTGGAAGGGCAAAATACCTCGGATAGCCAAAACTATTCTAAGTAAAAAATCCTACTCAGGAGGTATCACCATGCCTGACTTCAAAACATACTACAAAGCCATAGTAACAAAAACAGTATGGGACTCTTTCTGCTAAGTTCTTTTAGATACCAGCAACTTCTCTGGAGAAGATGAAAAGTCAGAAATGAGAGTGATTTTAGGGATGAACATAGCAGGCCATGAAAAATATTTTCTTGTAGCTTAAACTGCGAAACACAACTTAAACAATATCTGCTGACAAGATGACTATTACATCTGTAATTCTCCAGTAAAAGAAGCCTAGCATTCCAAAAGCTAGTTACTTAATGAGTTGGATTTTCTAATCAAAATTTAAATTTATAGATTATTGAATCATTTTAAATAAATTGGGAGATTTCAATTCATTTTGGCTGCAAAATGTAGAAAACCATTCAGTCTCAAATTAAAGGCTTATGATCATCCTGCACCCAATCACATATTATAAGTGTACAATCTTGTATGAGCACCTTAACTGATCTAGACCTTAATGTCCCCAAAGGCCAGCCAGGCCCTGCTCCTCAGTAGAGCCAGGACTGTGTGATTCTTGCATCATCTGAATGCAGTCATGGGTCCCCAAACTGGACTGTTTGGCTGAAAGACTATGTGTGTCTCAGGGAAAGCCTCAAACTGCAACTTGCAGAAAATTCTCCAGTGTTCTTAACACTTCAGAACTCCTGCTCTGGAATAGACAAAAGATTAATATAAATAGCAGGTTTATTTTTTTAAATCTCTGTTTAAATATAAAGACAAAAAATATCTTCACTCAATTCAAGGAACCCACTGATATAACTGTTTGGAGTTTTATAGTATTTTCCAGCTTCTGTTTGGAAGCTGGATCTTTTCAGTCTTTGATGCTAAATTCAAAGCACTAACGGTGACGAACTTGTGCTTTCTTATCACAAGTAGGACAAACACAGCTATCAAAAATAGAATTTTGCAAGTTACTTAATAACATGAACAGGTCTTTAATATAGTAAGTGATGCAACAATAAGTGCTTATGAGGACTTAAAGCATGAGTTGTAACTTTTTTCAATAATCAGAGATCTTTGGATATTGATGGCTGAAAACTTTGTACAAGGACTTCAGAGAATAAGAGACTCAGCGTACTATCCTGTGCATAGCAGCCTTTCAATGAATATTATTTATAAAAATTTTATAAAACTGACCATTTAAATTTTAAGCTTCATAGTTGCACTATGGCATGTAGAAATATTTGAAAAATGTACTACAATATTAACAGGTAAGCAGTATTTATCTCTGGCCAACAAATTTTTTTAAATATTTTATTTAGTCATTTTTCAAGCAAAGAGAGAGAGAGAGAGAGAGCACCAGAGCCATCACCTTGTGGGTCTGGCTGATGTGAGTAATGGGGATTTGAACCCGGGGCCTTAGGCACTGGAGGCAAGTGCCTTAATGACTGAGCAATCTCTCCAGCCCCCAGGACTTAATTTTTTGTTTTTTGTTTTTTTGTACTTAAAAAAAAATATTGCCAGGCGTGTGGTATATGCCTTTAATCCCAGCACTCAGAGGCAGAGGTAGGAGGATTGCTGTGTGTTCCAGGCCACCCTGAGACTCCATAGTGAATTCCAGGTCAGCCTGGGCTAGAGTGAGACCCTACCTTAAAAAAGCAATTCTTGAGCTGGAGAGATGGCTTAGCAGTCAAGGCCTGCAAAGCCTAACAACCCAGGTTCGACTCCCCAGTACCCTCATAAAGTCAGATGTACAAAGTTACGCATGCATCTAGAGTTCATTTGCAGTGGCTAGAAGCACTAGTGTGCCCATTCTCATTCTATCATCTATGGCCAACAAATTATTTGAGTGATTTTTTTTTCGAATTGTCCACTCCTAACTATACTGTTGAGAACTAGCATATGAATGACCTTGACAGTCAAAAAATTTTTTTCATGACGTGGAAAAACATCTACTTTTAGTTTAAAACTATGAATGCCACATATGTTTCCAAATAACACTTAAAATTATTTATACACATCAAAAACTTGAGAAGAAAACAAAATCTCTGATTAAGTACTTGATGCTCCTTTTATTTTCTTATCTATAGCAACAATAGATTATTTGTGCTACGAGGGAGAAAAGCATCTCATTAAGCAGAAAAAAAATTCCCCAAACCATTCAGTTAGGCAAGCTGGAAAGTTTATGGAGACAACTTCACTATCTCATCGAAATTAGTTGCCTGGGCTCATTAGGGAATTCTAATTCTGTATGTTCAGTAATTGTTTAATATTGATATACTCTGACCCTTCTATTTTTGCAGTTGGAAAACAAGCCCTAGAATCATACAGCTATAAACCATTGGTCAGTAAACCATGACCCATGGACCACACGGCGGCAACCACCTCTTTGTGCTCATTATATACTGCAGGTGGTTTTAACATTTTAAAAGGGTTGTCTTAGAAAAGAATGTCTAAAAAAATCAACCATCTAACCTTTTACAGAAAAATGTTAGCTGATCTCAACAGTGCTCCTTAATTTCAAAGAAAATTCTTTCCATTGAAAGTGTATAATCTTCATTAAAGAGAATGGATGTGGCCTTTTATGTCTCCTCCATTCATGCCAATTCAAGCACTGAGGCCTCATCCATTCATTTATTAATTAATTAATTTAATAATTCTTATAAGATTTCTCTGTGTGAATTCAGCTTTCATGAACATTATTGTCATAGACAAAACAAGACAAACAAGTAAAGAAGCAAAAGAATCAAGTTTAGCAAGTCCCTTGAATATGATTCATAAACTGAGCTGGGTTGCAGAAAATGGCAGGTGGCTTTCTTCACACGGCAGCGAGACTGAAGTCACAGAAGGAAAGCCACCAAAGCTTGCAGGAAGCCAGGGAGACGCTAGTGGCTCTGACAAAGGGACATGCCACCAAGATATTTGTAAAATGAGTAACACCTTTGAGAAGCAAAGACACGCGTTCCCAAAGATTGCAGCATATAAACCAAATAAGGAAAGGAGGCTCCACTTCCCTTCCTCCATGTGCTGGGGATGAGCCTGGTTTCCTACAATAATCCCCTGTCGCTCATTTCCACCCCTTTCCATGAAGGTTCCCATACATGGTGTTTCAACACAACCAAATGTGGTTTTATGTATCTAATTAACAAATGCATACTAGACATAAAGTACAAAGAAGAGCATTTAGGTCAGCATAAGCCTAAATGAGATACTAATACTCTCCTAAAGATAATTCAGATTCAGTTTACTACCTCCCTGTTATGTACTCATCTTAATTGAATGTAACAAATTCTCAAAGATCAGAGACAAGAAGAGATTCCTAAAAGCAACAAGAGAAGAGATGAACGCAAATAGGATATAAGAGAGCTTGTGTGCCCAGAGCAGATCTTCCAGCAGAAACCATAAAGGCCAGGAGGGGATTCAGTTATTCATTCAATGTCCTGCAGAAGCAAACTATTTATTAGTCAAGAATACTGTATCCAGCAAAACTATCCTTCAGAAATGGAAGAGATATGAAGACAAGGAGAGGGAACTCATCACCACCAGCTTGACTTATTAGAAATATGAAAGGGAGTTCTTCAGGACACTAACAAATAACATAAAACCTACTGAAGGTATAAAACATGATGGCAAAGTCTGTCTCAGAATACTCTAGTACTGTATTCATATCGTCAGTGTGAAGAGGAAAAGATGAAATTATAAGAAGTAATAAAACAGGGCTACAGGTGGAGCTCAGCACTGGAGTCATTGATTGACTTTTGCAAGGCCCTGAGGTGCATTCCCAGCTCTGCAAAAGCTGTAGCAAGAGGAACAATGGCACTAAGACATACGAAATACAAGAGACCAAAGTGTGATCACACTTTCAAAATAGAAGGGAGATTTGTATATGATCTCAGTAACCAATTACAAACAATCAGTTTTAACAAAAAGATTTTTTTTTGGTAAGTCTAATGGCAACCACAAAGCAAAAATTCATGATAGATACATTAAAGAAAAACAAAAACAGGGCTGGAGAGATGGCTAAGCGGTTAAAGCATTTGCCTGCAATGCAGAAGGACCTGAGTTTGATTCCCCAGTACCAGATGCACAAGGTGGCACATGTGTCTGGAGTTCGTTTGCAGTGGCTGAAGGCCCTGCTGTCCCATTCTCTCTATCTCTCCTCTCTGTCTCTCTCTATATCTATCTATCTATCTATCTATCTATCTCTTTCTCATAACTAAATAAATAAATTTAAAAAACAACAAAAACATACTACTTAACCAAAAGATATAAAAGAGGGAATATGTAATCTATAGAACAACTAATAAAATGGTAGTAATTACAGCCTTAGCTATCAATAATTACCTTGATTATAAATGGATTGAAGTTCTCTGGTTAATACACATAGAAGGAAAAAAACGACGTAGAATGGATAACTGGACATAAAATACAAGGCCCAACCATGTGCTACTTACAAGAGGTTCATTTGACCTGTACAGATGAGCATAGACTGAAAGTGAAGAAATGCAGATATTCCCTGCAGATAGAATGCAGAGAGTGGGAGAGGCTATGTACACCTCAGAGAATATATGCTTTAAGTCAAAAACGTAAACTGTAAAAAGAAAAACCGTTATTAAATCATGATAAAGAAGTCAATTAAACAAGAGACCATAAATAATAGAATAAATCACCTTAAGATCCCAGAGGTTACCAGTATTCACCATCCAGACTGGCCCAGATAGAAGCAGAAGGAATAATTAGTATAGTGCTGTCATTCTGCACAAAACCCTACAAACTGTCAGAAATGGAAATTTGACTTCATGGTACAATATAGCTTGTGGCTCCTTTCTCTTCTGTTCTCCTCACACCCATGCTACCCTGGGACTTAGGCCATCGGACAGTACAGAGATGCCCACTATGTAAATAAGTAGAAATAAATATGAAAGCCGGATGAACCAGCCGATCCTCACAGACACGCTTCCTTAAGCTTTTTATCCCAGCATCCACAAGCAAACTTTACTTTAAAACTCAGGGGGAAAAATCCCCTTTTTTCTCTAACGACAGATGCCATAGCATGGTGTGCACAATCTCAAGTTAAGAAACATGTCTATGAATCCCTTCGTGCATGTGTCCAACATTTGTGAAAATTCCACCAACCCCAAAAGATCTATTTTTAAATAGCAATGAATTTCTCCTCAAATAGCCTCACAGAGATCTGGCAATGAGTCCTTCATCAGAAGATGGAACATCTTTGCAAATGAGGCGTTCCAGTGCAATCTCTAAACTTCCAGCACATAACTTTCCATTTTGTAATCTTAAATTAGTGTGAACTTCATGACACTGCTTTACAGAAGCCTGGATAGGGTTTTGGGACTTTAGACTTCAAGATTTTTCTTAAGTGATATCTATTTGTTAATACTGATTACCAACCAAATTAAGTGAGTTCTTCATCTTTATAACCCAATACTTAACCATTAAGAGATGCAAAAACACCCATCAAATATAGTTAGTGGTCCAGCATGGTGGCCCATGCCTTTAATCCCGGCACTTGGGAGAGCAAGGAAGGAGGACTGCTGTGAGTTTGAAGCCAGCCTAAGACTACAGAGTGAATTTCAAGTCAGCCTGTGTAGAGTGAGACCCTACCTTGAAAAACAAAACAAATCAAAACAAAACAAAGTGATAGTGACTAATACAACCATAGACTTGTATAGGACTTCAGCCACTGGGATCCTTTATAATATGGTTTCCAAAGTGCTGAACACAAACTGAGATGCTGGTGTGGGGTACGCTGACTCCCATGGCGAGGTCATCAGTCCATCTTCAGGGCTCTTTCAAGCATTCAGATCAGATCAATCATTCAAGATCAGATCAGGTAAGTGGAGGCATGTGGTAATCCTCCAGCCTTTGCTGATCTTTGCAGAGAACAGAGCAAAGGCCTTGTAGACAACCATGTCAAGCTAGAAGTTGATCATGATTTTTCTGTTTTGTAACTTTTTTGTAATTACTTTGCATTTGAGAGAAATGATACTGATAATGTTCATATAGGAAATGTATACAACATTGTTTTCTTTCAATAAAAAGTGAATGAATACAAAGAAAGTCGTTACGTTATTAACAGCAGAGATGTTGAGTGGATGTGGATATGCCACTGAAAATCCACTAATTCCTGAAATTATGGCCACAAACATTACATGTAAGGCTTCTATTCTTTCATTCACAAAAAATCCTATTGACATTGTCGCACACTTAAATATGGTGTCAAAATTCAGCCTCATTTACACAGCATCCTAAAACCCCAACAGAACTACTACAATGGCTTAGTAAAGCCCACATTGTTTGAAGGAAGAAATTTAAGTCAGGAGAGATTGAGTGCCTTGCCAGGTCCCTCGGCTTATGAAAAATTAAGTTACACGGGGTGTGATAGAGAGAGTAATAAATGTGTGAAATATCTTGCCTGGCCAAACCAGCTGCACTAGATGGCATTGCCCTGGGCATATGTTGAAGCCCAACATATAGGATAGGGAGCAACTATCCATACCTTTAAATGGCCTTTACTATGCCTTGATCTCAACAGGGACAGTTGTGTGTAACTTAGCTAGATTTTCAGCTGGGACAACACTAGTTAATTAACAACTACAAACTATATCTGTTAGTAAATAAAAAAGTTAAACGGGCCTATAATAAAGTCTCTTAAACTTTTTCCTACTTGGGATCTATTTTGCTCAACAAATTTATAAACAACCCTGGGTGTATAGGTATATTTGATATAGGTATATAAATGAAATATTTATGGATGATAAATCAAAAAGAAATTTATTTTTTAAAACTCCTTTGGGGATGAGAGATGACTCAGTGGTTAAAGGTACTTGCTTATAAAACCTGCCAGGCTGGAGTTCAATTCCTCCAAAGCCAGCCATGTAAAGCCAGACAGGCATTCTTTTGAAGCATCAAGAGACCCTGTCAGATACACACACACACACACACACACACACACACACACACACACATGCAAATAAATATATAAATAAATACTGAAATGTCTTGGGGTTGGGGAGATGGCTCAGTATTGAAAACTGCTTGCTTACAAAGTCTTCCAGATCAGTTTTGATTTCCCAGGACCCATGAAAAGTCAGATGCACAAAGTAGTGCATGCATCTGGAGTTTGTCTCTCCCTTCAGTGCATGCAAAAATAAAATATTTTTAATTATTTGATAGACATATAACTTTACTGTTAACTGAAAAATAAAATAAAGGCAAATTTGCATAGGTGCACTTGTTTTTGCATAAAGAATTAAATCTTGGCTGAAAACTTGATACTGCAAAGACATAGAACTTCTTTAATACTTAATATTTAAAAACCATCAATGGGGAAAACACTGCTTCACACACATATATATAGAACAAATGGAAGAGGTAGGTTTAGGTTCATTTCAGAACTTGTTGGATATTCTACCCTAAGCACAAGCCAAAATCCATCTGAAGAATCCAGTCAACAACTCAAACATCAATTTTTAAAACCCAGCATTCTAAAATAATGCAATCCAATGATATACTAAAATGTTACTTGCATACTGATAAATAATAGTATGACAATATTGTTACGCCACATGGCTATGTAAGAGCAGAAAACATTCTATGTACCATACAAACACTAGACTTCACAACATACAATAGTCGTAAAGCTGAGCTCCAGTGTTTCTGGTGGTGTTAGTTACAAGCAGGCATGAACAGTGCAAAGCACACGTGGTGTGTGTTCAGAACCAAGGCTGCAGGGAGGTGTTAGCATGTCAACACAGGTGAGAAATGCCAGAAACACCTTGAACTCATTATGCTTTTGTGTTTGTATTGATGTTTGGCCATTGGGTGTTCAGGAACCATTGCTGTTGTCAAAGGTTTCACAACATTGCATTCAGTTACATGGCTTCATATAAGGTAGTCACGCATAGTTTAAAGAAACTGGGACCTTGAATCCACATTGTAAAAACCCAAAGCATGTGAGCTGTATCAACCAAATCTCGTTTCTTACATACATGTTAGAGGCTCCTGTGGATTGAAGCACTTTGTTAAGACCCATGTTCAGAGCCTGAGGTAAGCAGCCTAACATCATGCAAACGTCACTGAAAAATGTAAACTCAAGGCGTCAGGAACCACTGGCACATTACTTGTTCTCTAGAGCAGAAACAATTATACATGCTCAAAAAAGTTTTATGACTTCTAATGTTGTCTATTACTGAATTTAATATTCTATAGATGGCCAAAAATTTACAATATAAAAAGTTTTATGCTAGGTGTGGTGGTGCACGCCTTTAGTCCCAGCACTCAGGAGACAGAGGTAGGATTGCTGTAGGTTTGAGGCCACCCTGAGACTACATAGTGAATTTCAGGTCAGCCTGAGCTAGAATGAGACCTTACCTCAAAAAAAAAGTTTTATAAAACACAAGTTATTTTTAAAAGACTGTTTTTGAATAGTTTGAAAACTGAGACACTGTTTCCCTCAGTAGTTTGTAACAAGTACTCCTCAAAGGTAAAGCAAAATTATTAAGAGATGATATTAAATGCATCAATAGGATTTTTTAAACTTGATTTTCCTTCCTTATAACACAACCAATAGTCTATATTCTAGGCAGACTATATTTAACATTATATTTCCTATGCATTGTATGAATTATTGAAATAATCCATAACTAATATGGGTAACAACTTCCAGAGTATATAAGTACATAAGTCAAGTAAACTGTGCTGACTGAAAGTATCTAGTCTAGACAAGCCTGGTGCATAGTTGCAATACCTGCATCCAGGAGGCTGAAGCAGAGACCAGCCGAGACTACACAGTGAGGCTGAAAACACAAAAAATCGAGGCTGGGGAGATGGTTCAGTTGATAAGAGCACTTGCTGCAAGGTTGAGAGTATGAGGGGACCTGAGAGAGACTAAGAGCACCTGAGTTTGATTCCCCAGGACCCTGGTAAAACAGCAGGGCATGTAACCCCAGTGTTGTGGGGAGCAGAGAGCAGAGAACAGCTAGAGCTCATGAAACCTGTAGCTCCTCCTTCAGAGATACTCCATCTGGAGGAAATAGACAGATAAGCAATACAGGGAGGACGCCTGATGCTTTCCTCTAGATTCTATAAATATATAAGCATGGACACCTGTACATATATGTGCATACCACGTACACACACACATACACATACACACACACAAAACAATTTCCCAGCTTAAAAAATAGATTTTGCCAAAATGACATCACTCATTTTAATAAGATGTGAAAATGAACAAACCATACAAAACAGAGAATCTTTCTTTATACAGGATTAACAAACCAGATTGCCCATAGTATTGTCTGTCAACCTTTGGCAGTATACACGTAGTAAGAGGGTTAGAGCCTTTCTGTAAGCCCTGCTAGACTTGCCTTGAGCTCCCTAATGTAATGAAGGATCTGCAATAGAGGTGGAATGTAGCAGAAGTAATGTCTAGTAAATACTTTAGTTAACCTCACAAATTAATATCTGGGGAAAGATATTACAGATTCCTGAACCACGACACAATCTAGACAGATGTCCTCAACACACAAGTGTCAGCTGTGACACCATGCCAAGAACTTGACCCCAAGACCACTATTCTGAGGAAGAGAAGAAAGGCAATCAAGCATGGATAAAATGCCCAGCTCTAAGAAAAGAAATAGGAAGAAATACAAACATAACCCACTAGAAAATTGGTATAAAAACATCTGAAAGCAGTTTAGTTAAGGAAAGTATGCAAATTCTCCCCTCTTTGGGGGGGAGTAGAAAGAACCAAAGAGAACTGTTCACAAAGATTATTGCCCAGCTTATAAAATCCCCAGAGTCATTAAAGAAATTGTGATTACTGGTGGCAGGATGAGTGCTCATAGTGAATATCCTCCCAGATCAGGAACGGACTCACATGCAGGGGAAACAACCACCTGGTT